>JANHGL010011081.1:127274-161720 GCA_024611195.1 Ceyx melanurus | reverse complement strand
GCCAGACTTTTCTCAATGTCATCCAATGACAGGACAAGAGGCAATGGGAGTAAGTTGGAGCACAAGAGGTTTAGGGTTCAAGGAAGAACTTTTTCACAGTGAGGGTGACAGAGCTCTGGAATGGGCTCCCCAGGGACTTGTGGAATTTCCTTCTTTGGAGACACTTAAGACCTGCCTGGATGTGTTCCTGGGTGACTTGGTCTAGGTGATCCTGCTCTGGCAGGAGGGTGGGACTAGCTGATCTTCTAGGTCCCTTCCAATCCCTAATATTCTGTGATTCTGTAACAGTTATGTGAAGAATTACTAGGAGTGGCAAAACAGTGGCTCAGTAATTGTTCTGGAGTTCCTTGCAGAATATGCTCAGACAGAGATACTGCACACGTAAAAGTAAGCAGGGTTTAGGTATCAGAGTGTTTATTACTATTGAGAATGAAAAAGAGACAAAGAGCTCAGCTCAACTTTCACTTTAATTTTGTATTTTTCTATTTATGATCACAAAAATAATCTTTTTCATTCCAAGCAGAGCAGTTGTCATCAGTGATATTGACAGATATATGTTTGGTTTGCAGTGTTGACAAGATATATTTGCTAAATCTTGTAACATCCTGTTTTAGATGAGAATAGCATTTTATATAAAAATAATGAGTTTATAATTATATAACATAAACAGAATAAGGTTGAAGGGTCCATTGCGTTTCATTACTTTGGAGTGCTGTGATGCTTGCACATTATAGACAAAATTTTACCACTAAAAACAAATCGCATGAGACATTAGCAGGCAGGAATACAAAGCAGCTAAATTCTCGTAGACTAAGGTATCTGTTTTGTAGGCTTACAATACAGTTTGACAACCATGAGTGAAATAGATTTTCAATAGAAAAAGTACAGATGTTAAGAGTGCCAGGTTGTCCATCTTAGGCTGTAGCAGTAAATTGCATTAGGACTGCTGTTGTTTAAAAAGAACCTGTAATATATCCTTGCTCTTGTGTGGGCAAGTGCTCTAGTCAAATCTGTCTTCTGTGCTATGGTCTCCAGGGTTACAAATGGTCCTGAGGGGCAAAAAGTGTGATAACATCAACTGATTTTTAAGTATCAAAAGTGGTATGTAGCTTGTGATTGTGATAGTATCAGTGCAGTATACAGAAATTTTTTAATTCAAGCTAACCTCTAGAAGCTCTAGTTCTTATTTATATTCTGGAAGTTATACAATACTGGCAATTTTGAAAACATCTCAGTAGTTTCTTTCAGATGTGTAAACTATGTTCACATCCAAGTAGTTTTTCTTCATTATTATAAAATATTGTTATGTACAAGAGATAAGCCATGTGTTGGAATTCTCTAAGTCTTTGATGTCTGTGAACTCAGTAAGAGTTTTTAGTCTATGCCAGAAGGTGAACATCTAATACTTGTGGGAGATAATGTGTAAAAATAAAGGCATAGAATTTTTTTCATAATGAAACTTCCTTACATTAGTAGTTTTTAAATTGACCTGCTTTTAGTGTTGCTCAAGCTCTTTTCCCTACCATACTATCAAATAGAGAGATGACTTTTTATCACACATCAAAATACCACATTCCAGTGACATAACTCATCAGCAAGAGCTGTTTCAGCAGATTCAGTACAAAAAAGAGCTTTTTAAGTAGACAGAGCTGATGTCAAAAGCAATCTCACATTTGCCTGCTATGTAGAGAAAAAAGAGTTTTCCTTTAAACATCTGGAAATTTTCCCCTCTTTTAGGTTTATTTTATTCTATTTTATTTTATTTCATTTTATTTAACCTAATTAATTATGGAATTGGAAACAGTCTAGTGGCCATTAGGGCTTCTGATATTCTTCCTCAAGTTGTCTTAGCCTTCCACTCTTAATTGATTGCTTATTTAAACAATACCATCTATGTCTAGATGCTATTTTAGTTTCTGAAATAGAATTTTAATTAAATAGACATACAACTTAGTGGAGATTATTATTTGAAGCAATAAGAGGTGTTTTTAATAGAAATCATGGATCATGAGGTCATCATAGAATCATAGAATCATTTGGCTTGAAGAGACCTTTAAGATCATCAAGTCCAGCCATTACCCCTGCACTGCCAGGGTCCCTAAACCATGTCCCCCAGCACCACATCTACGCAGTTTTTAAACACCTCTAGGGATGGGGACTCCACCACCTCCCTGGGCAGCCCATTCCAATGCCTAACCACCCTCTCTGTAACTTATATATAATTATGTAACTTATATCATGTAAATATGATATACATATCATATTTATATGACGATCCTCCCTGGCAGGGGGGTTGATACTGTGATGCTGTGATACTTCAGACTCCCCAGGACTCAGATACAAGTGGCAGTGCTGGAAGATTTCAGCATCTGCACTCCAGTGTATAAGTATTCTGGGTCTGTAGATTGTGTTTGTGTTTAAGGGTGTATGGCTTTCAGAAGAAAAATCAATGGTTTTTTGAATTAAAATTTTAAAAATGAGAAGGATATAATCTTTGAGTAAAAGACATGCTTGAAATATCTAGAGTTTATGCAGCTTATTTGTTCATTCATTGCAGTGCATTGCAGTGTGAAGAAATGTACCTTTGATAAGGAGTTGCTTTGAAATTGCAAGGTTTGAATCCTTTGAATATTCCTGCCTAGGTCAAGCAAGGTTTTTTGTTTTTTAATAAGCTGCAGTAAGGATGCAGAACATAGGCCCTTATTTCTCATATATGATACAGTCATCTTATATCAGAATAGTTTAATATCCTGAACATGCAAAGTGTTAAATGTTCTTGACTTCCTTTAAAGTCAGGAATTTTATCATCTGCCTCTAATTATTCAACACATTTTCAAGATACCTGTCAAAATCTGCCTTAAAGGAATGGTAGTTTATGATCAGTTTTGGATGAAATAGTGTTTACTCAGTCTCCTTTGCCACATCTTCTTCACGACTTATTGTCTATAACAAGTTATGTTCTCTCTTGCACCTTGTTTTAGGAGACTTAATTTATATCCACAATACCAACTGCCTGCTGTCTGTTGTGTGCGTACTGCATACATTTGGATGCTGTATGAATGGATGTGGTAAGTAGGGTAGTGACTGAAGAGTAATTTTCATTCTGAAATGTACTAGGAAGCCAAAGGATGATCTAGGAGTCCTGACCGCAATTTAGATAAGTTCCTGTTCTGTACCTCAGGCAGACACTGATTAATGAAATGGCACAGTACCTAAGCAGCTTCAGAATCTGCTGAGAGAGGCTGATTATGGCAGATACATTGTGTGTTTGAACATTAATTGTCTGCAGTAACTGTGCACCAGAAAGTTCCTTATACATCTATAATTCTAAGGCATAAATATGTATACAAGCAAAGCCAAAATGTGCTCCCTTCTTTCCATATGGAGCAGGAGGGGACATAGGTGAAGTGATGTCCCCCTACCCCTACTTTCCCAGCCCTGCTGTTTTCTAGTACAGATTTATATGTACTTCCAGGATATGGACACTCTGACCAGCTAACTCACTCTTGGAGTAGAGCAGGAATGTCTGCTGCTGAGAGGTGTTCAGAGGACAGACAGGCATTTGGGGTTTCCTGGCAAGATTGTCGTGGCACAGTTGCTTTCAAAACAACAGTAATAAAAAATATATGTTGTAAGAACATGAAAAGTTTGATTTATTGTAGTCTGTTGTTTGTGTCCCTGAAAAAACAAAAGCTAAAAGGACTAGCTACTGAGGAACTGTGATACATGATTTACTCTATTTACTCTAACTCTGCATCTATAAGAGGGAGTTCCTAAATTTGTAGCAGTCTGAGTTTTTCCAGAGGCTGGATGAGCTGATTCAGCGATGGGCATATTCCTGAATTTAAACTGAAGAAAGAATTTACTTGGTGAAATGATGAGAATTTCTACGCTTCATACTTTTTGAAGTATCTAATTAAAAAGGGGAAAAGGCAGATAGCTTGATTTTGTCACAGTAATAACATTCTAGCTTGTCTGTAAGACCAGCTATGTGTTTGCCTTTCATCTGCATGCTCTGATCAATATCTGTAAGCCAAAGCAGTTACTTGAGTCTCTGCAGAAATACCCTCTTATGCCTGGTATTTTTGCTTTCAGTCATGGAATTAAATTCCTCTCAGTACCTTTAGTAACTGTATCACGGTGGATGCATATGGGTATGGGTGGTTTGTTACCTCTTTCCTTAGAGACTTAGGACTTTACCAGGCGAACTGCCATAAGATTTCTATCTTGTAGTATTTGCATTCTAAAGTCCTGTTTAATTCCTTATTAATTAGTTCTCAATTTTTCATCTATATCTACATCTTCCATTTTTGCTATTGGAAACCAAGTTTTTATGACATGCTGTATGCTTGCAATATGCTTGCCATTCCCCACTGGCCAGAGATGTGGGGAATGTTTGAGTGTTTTTTATAGGCTGATACAGAAACACATAGCTGTTTGCATGTAGCTGTAGGCCCATTTAATGCCATGTGGAAAGTGTGATTGTTCTGTACTCCTGCAATTCAAAGCATTTCCTGAAGTCATTTCAACTGTTACAGAATTCCTCAGAATTTCTGAAAAAGTTTAAAGGTTGAAGCAGAGAAAGAAAAGACATGAGAAAGTAAAATCCTAATGAAAACATGAGGACTTTTCCTGGTAAAATAGATACTTACAAAGAGAATACAAAATGTTTGGCTCATCAGTGTGTCATACTATTTATGCAATTAGATCTATTTATGCAATTAGTTGAATCTTCTGAATTTTGCTTAGTGCTCAAATGAATCTGGGACAGTATCAGTTAGGAACATCAAAATTCAGCTCTAATCATAGAATATACAATTGGCATTTGCCCTAGTCTACAAGAAATGTATTGCAACTTGCCATTTTTATTTTCATCAAGGGATTATATTAATTCATGCAATCATATATAGACTGAAGATATATACATATTGCTGTCAGCTTGTATGCATAATAGAAGGCAGCAAAAAAGCCCAAAACATTAATCATACATTTGCTCAATCTGATTTTGAGAACAGTTATGACACAGATGCTAAATTTAGGTTCATAATTCAGGAACAACTTATTCTTCCATATTAAAACAAACAAAACAAAAACCCAACAAACTTTCTTTTGTTGTTTTTCTGGAATAACTTTTAATATCATGGTTAAGTGAGCTTTCTTTGCCATACTTTTTAGCAATAATTTCTCATGTGTCATTGCTTAACCCCAGCTGGCAACTAAGCGCCACACAGCATCTTGCTCACTTTCCCCACAGCAGTATTCAAGATTACTTTCACCTCAGGTTTTCTAACTGAAATCAGTACATTTAATTAGAACTAATAGTTCTTTTGACAAAAAGTTTGCAAAGGCTTAATTTTTCTAGATGGAGTTTCACTGTCATCAAGTAGAATAACTTCTGTGCTGTTGCACAGTCAGCTTTGAATAGAGTCGCTAATTTACCTTGAAATTTCTAATCATTCCACCATACTATTGTATTTATTAAAGTTAATATGTATTGCAAAATGATAGTGAGAGCTGCAGTATCATATCTAAATTTAAGCTTATCTAATGCAACTTGTTTTACTTCTGCCTATTTCATGGGTGTGATTTAAAAAGAATATCTTCCTATTTCCCCCTGTTAACATTGTGTTTTCCTAATTCCAAGTTAAACCAGCCTGTGGTTTCTATAGTCTTAATACTTTGTTTGTATGCCGATGCTAAAAATAAATTTTAAAAGGTAACAATAGAACAGTGGCATTGGCTGTATTATACTAAGTAATTTTAAAGAATAAATGCATAAGAAAACTACTTATTCAAGCCCTTCCAGAAAAGGAACTATTTAAATTCATTTCCCACTGTAAGAATCTTTGAGGATGATTTTTTCAGCAGCTCATTTGCAAACACCAGAAAGTGAATTGAAATGCTTCCACTTATGAAAACTAAGAATGGTCTTATCACATGAGATGCTTTCTACGGAATACAAATGTTTACCATACATCATTTGTTTTTTTTCTCATCTGTGAAAAGAAAACATCCTAATCCTTCTTTTTGAAAACATCTAGAAGGACAAAAGGAGCAGTCCGGTTTGTGGCCATCTGCCACTGATATTCAATAAGAGTCGAACTGCAAAGACTGCAGTAAATAGAACCAATTCTCATATCAGCACTATCTAAACCATGGAAAGTTTTGCAAGTTTTAAAACTGCTAGTTATCTAGTGTGTACATTTGTATTATTGCCCTTCATTGCGTGGATTTAGAATTGCTTAATTGATTCATCCTCTCCATAAAGCAAGTCTCTAATGAAGAATTTCTTATCTCGTGGAGCCAGTGCTTTTGAAAAAGAAGGATCCTGATTTGGTCTCTCCTGATGCTTTAAAGTTCTGAGTGACAATGGTGAGCTTCATAGTGACAAACAGGATATTTTAGGTGGCTAGAGATTTTTTTTTTTTTTTCATCAGACTTAGAAGCATGAAAGAATGGAATGAAGCAACTTGTTGGAGTTGTTTATTAGTTTCAAAGTTGGGGGAAGGAGAAAAATCAAATGTACAGCTTGGTGAATAAATTTTTTTTTCAATATTTTTAATCAAATGGATTTCATATCAGAATACTGCATAACCTAAGAATTAGTTCTATCTACATCTAGTTCCTGGAAAACTCTGATAACAGTGATATTTTTAGAGCACTGAATTATTGAATTAGCAGTTAGTTTTGTTTTGTTTTGTTTTTTTTAGTTTTAAAATAACATTTATGTAATCTGGTTAGGTATAATAAAATATATTACGGAAACAAATAGTGAAGATATAATTGGAACTGTGATATTCTACACTTACATATTGTAGGAAGGATAATGATGTTATTATTTTGTCAAAGGTATGATTAGAAAAGTCCCTTTTCCATTCCTTTACATTTACAAATATATTTACACAGTATATATGTGCTCATAAATGCACAGAGATGTAGTAAAGTTCTTGTACTTCTTAAAGTAATGCTTAGATCTGTTAAACTTTTATGAATGGTACCCACAGTGCAACAGGTAATACATATTTATGAACAGTATGCACATTACCAAGTAATATGGAAAATATTCCACAGTTATCTGCATGCCTTTAAATATCAGTTGGTAGGAGGCCATGTAGTGGGCTAACCTCAAGTACCACAAATACTACTGTTAGAAAATGTTAAGTCGTGTTGTAAAAACCTAACCATCAAACACAATTACACTTTTGTGCCCCCAGATAAATGAACTAACTGGGAAATAGAGAGACTTTGCAAATGAAATTTCTCTGCAGTACTGTGCTCACCATCCTTTCCTTAACACTAAAGAATTCCCATTCCTGGCCTTAATGCACTTGAAACTTTATTGAATGCCATTTGAATAAATTCTACAAACAACTAGGCTTGTGTAAATGGCCCTTTTATAAGAGTTTATCTTACTTTAATTAGTTATGCAATTCTACTGAGTAATTATCTTTGTGTGGAATTTGCATATAATATTAGTCTATAACTTAGTTGGTTACTCTGGGAGGCTGAGTTGCTCCTGTTCTGCTGTTCTTTGCCATTGTTCTTTTATGCATATAACTACAGTGGAGGTTTGTCAATGTTTTTATCATTTTCATAACTCTGAAAGAGAACATCAGCTGGGTGTTTTTAGTTTAAGAGTAAGAAATTGATGGTCAGGAGACACCAGGCAATGCTATAAAGCACCTTCTCTGTCACATTTTCTTGTTCTGTGACTGCAGGAAACAAAAAAAATCCTCTTCACAGGTCTCTCTCCTTTCCCATATTTTCTAGACCAGGAAAAGATTGAGTCTGGCTTACAGACTTGTGGTTGGGGCATCACTCAGGACACACAGAAAATTCTCACAGATTTTAATGTTTTTCATTTCCTCTGTCCTGATCTGGAGTGTTTTGAAGCATGGGATAAAGAAATCTCTTCTTTTTAGCAGCTACTCTAACAAGTATCTAAATTACATTCTTGGGGATTCCCAAAGTCCAGGTTTCACCTTGGGACTTCTGTTGGATGACTGGAGTAATTCAGTTGGAGAACTGTGAGCAGTAGCAGCAAAGAGTGAGCAGAAGATGCTTAGAGCACCCAGTTGCTCACAGGGACTAAAAAACCATGGAGACAGAGGGAAGCATTATCAAATATGAATTAACTGCAGTTTTAAAAAGTGAGGCCTGCAGTGAGAGGCTTAATTTAGCTCATATTAATTTTCTTTTTGACTCAATATATTTTCAGGGCCGCAACCTATATCCCAAGGATCAGAAGTGCTCTCCAGATAGCTAGAATAAGAGAGTGTTTGGTATGGCTGACATAATAAATTGGAAATAAATAAGAACAAAAGCATGAGAACATAATTGTGTTTTTGAAAACAAGCAATATTTCATCTTTGTTACATAAATAATAATCCCTCTTACTTGATGTCATACCTTAAATATTTTTTAATTTGTTGGCTGGGTGAAGTTTCTCTAGGTTACGTAGAGAACCTACTGAACAATTTTGGAATTGCTGGCAGCTGTCCTGGGGAATGAATGCATAATGTGAGCTTGGGATGCAAAACACTAGGAAATGTCATGCTTATTTTAGGAAGGGAAAAAAGAAATCTGGAAATAAAATGTCAGTCAGCTTACCTTTCATTCCTGAAAAAACACTGTAACAAACAACCAAAGAAGCTAATTCTAGTCTCCTAAATGAAAACAAAAGGTCATTTAACAACCAATATATGTCAGGAAAGGTTGTGTTGAACTCTCTGCAGTTTGGTAGCAGGCTCTGTAGATGCTAGTGGAGCAGCAGATGTCACGCATCTTAATTCCAGCAAGGCTTTTGATACTCCTCACAAGTTGTGAGAAAGTCTGGTCTGACAGAAGTTACTTGGAAAAGGATGGAAAATTTGAATTTTGTACTTTGAAAAGAGTTATCAGTTCACTGCTGAAATGAAATAATTTGTAAGATCAGCAAGATTCTCATCCTGATATCATAAGCTAGCCAGTGGTCTTGGAAGCTGTTTCTTCTGTCTTGAGTATTCAGTGATTAGAAAGGTATTATTTGAAAAAAAAATTTTTTTCTTGTTACTACTGATGAATGTTTTCATATATCCAACGGTTTTTAGACTTCTTAGAGACCCACTATAACCAGAGTAATTTAAGGCAGCTATTTACAGGTAATTCTTATAGATGATAATACAGAACACAGGTGCAATTGAGCACTCAGAGGTTACATTTTGTTTTCTTGAGGTCAAGATGGTGGATTATTGTTCAATAAGTTCTGAAAATTAATGTGCAGTGGCTGTAAACATACAGATGACAAAGCTTTGAGATTTAAATCTGCAGAAGACTCACAGGATATTGTCCATCTATTTCAACTGCAGATCCTTAGGACAAAAGTTACATTCAATTTCTTCTTAATACATGAATACTTGTATTTTAAGGACATTAAGGGCTCTGAGTAAGCATATAATCATTAAATATTCACAGTGTATACCATTTAATGTGCACAGCATTGAATACTCCAAAGAATAATGCCATAATTATAGCTCCTGTAATAATTGTGTTTTATTGTGGCTTCCTTACTCTTTTTATCCCACAGTCGGTATAAGCTTTTAAGCAGATGCCTTGGTTTTGCCCTTTGCAGCTTATAGGCAGATTGCTGCTGTGTTGATTTTGCAGTCATTGTCAGCTATTCAGCAATCTCATTTTTCTTTTACTGTTTTGGCAGAGATGAAATGCAAAGTTTTTAACCTTTCACTTTCCTGCTTCTTATTTGGCTGTTGGA
This sequence comes from Ceyx melanurus, assembly GCA_024611195.1. Classification (NCBI taxonomy): domain Eukaryota; kingdom Metazoa; phylum Chordata; class Aves; order Coraciiformes; family Alcedinidae; genus Ceyx; species Ceyx melanurus. The sequence continues at coordinate 151,969 of JANHGL010011081.1, read as the reverse complement.
AGCTATGTTTAATATGAGAACAGGCATATCCTCAACGGTAACACATTTTTCTTCTCCCTGGAGTTCTTGAAGTAGCTATTTATAGAATGCAAAAGTGTGAGGGTACAAATGAAGATTGGCATAAAATATAATTGGAGTGGTGCTTTTTTTAATTAACAATAATTTAGATTCTGTAACTGAAACCTACAAACAGAAATGTCTTGTAGATATAGATATTTTACAGATTTCTTATTATAGATATGGAATTTCTGTAGATACATGCTATAGATATGTTTCTATATTCCTATTCTAAAGATATAGAATAGAGTGGTACATTTAATATATATTTAAGCTATATATCCTGGAATCAGAGTTTATGTGGGCCTGTATGGAGACATGAAAACAAAAGTCATGTAAGCACAGATTTCACATTCTGGAGCTTTCTGCTCTGAAATAATGGGAGCACTGGAATTCGTCATGAAAATATAGGTTATTTTTAACAGAACTCAATGTAGTGTTGTGCAAAGTAGTACAGCTACATAGAAATAAGTATGATCTGGCATGGTATTTAGAACTTACTAATAACTTATTACCAAGATCTTAGTAAAGATCGTGGTAAAGTTCTAAACATCTTTACAAATGTTCCTCCTAAAAGACTGAAGCTTATATAGTATTGTTTGTTCTGTTTGACCACAACTGCCTCTGATTTCTCCCTGAAAAGTCTTTTTGAATCTGTGGGACAAAACAAGCATCATCAAACAGAGAGTACAAATAGGACTTCTCATAGTCTTTGTTGAAATTTGATGCTGGGTTCATGGAAAAAGCCCCAAAGCAGCACCTCTCTGCTAGAAAGCTGCTGCCAGCTGAGCTCAGCTAAGCTGAGTTCAGCAGCTCCCAGTTATCTCCAGATGAGCTGCCGGTGCTACCACTTGCTCAGCCCCACAATCAGAGGAGGTGGAGGAAGAAAGAGCTCAGGTTTGGGCTCACTGCTAGAAAATAAGTTGGCTGCTGATAGACAGGATTGAATGCAGAGTGGAAAGTCATCAAGGGCATTTGATGGCTGGAGGTAATGAAGGAGGGGAGTGGGCTGTAGGGTCAGTGTTAAAGAAAATAAGAGTTGTGTCTGATTTTTTTTTTTTCTTTTTTTACTGGTGTTGGTGCGAAGATTTAGAGGCATAAGAATTTGTGGGAGAAAAGACCCTGTTAGTTCTGCTACTCAAAATGGCTCGTTTGTCCTCCTAGTGTCCGGTGCTGCTTTGCCCTGCAGACTAGACTGTTTGCACCTCTGCAATACAGCAGCTGTTGTAAAGCTGACTGATTGGCCTCTGCACCATTTTATCCTGTCAGGTAATTACAGTTGTACAATGAACATGTATGATTTTGCATTTGTTGGTAGTACAGGTAATTGTTTGCAGAAAATAATGGGAATGTGGAAATGTTAGGGGCGTGGAATTACAATTATGTTTTCAGCAAATGTTTTATGTCCTTTTTTTTCTTAAAGTACATTCTTGGTTGAAAGCAATCTCAAAGACCTGTTTTAAATCTACATTAAGTGGATGAAATATGGTTTAAAGCATCAAAACTCAGAGCTTTGGGGTTTGCACATACATCTTCACAGGTCATCTTAACATTATGCTTTACATAATGCTGCAGGATCCCATAAGCGGGTTCACCGCCAGTTTGTCTCAGGGACATGTAACACAGACTGAGCAGCACAAGCTGCATATATACGGAGTCACCATTGTGTCATGGGATGAAAGTGTGTGTAGAAGAAAAAGATGGGGTGGAATGAGTAGGGCTTCAGATGGTTCAGAAGCTCTAGTAGACATCTAGCTGCTTTATATGGTAAAAAAAGAGAACTGTGTTTCTTGGAAAAAAATATTTTTTATTAATGTTATTCTTGCTATAAAGATTACCACCAAATATTGTTTTGGTACATCCTTGAGGCTTCAGAATTTCCATTTCTGAGTGGCAATAGGAATGCAGAAAAACTATTACTGAAGTGTTAAAGTTTGGTAGGGAGTTTTCCTTTCTGTTTCCAATGCTTTTGGAGTCAGCAGTTTCTTTAAACTGCCAGTCTCTCTGCTGCCTTATGAGGGAAACCAGTGAGATGCAGTTAGTGGTGTTTGTGCTGCCTCTGCTGTTGTGAGGTAACTCACATTCTCTTCTCAAACATTCCTTTTCAGTTGCCACTCTGTAGTGAAGTGTAACGAAAGAGGGAAGGAAAGACACATGCTATATCTATGACCTTTAGTATGAAATCATCTAAACAGAAAATGATGAAATAATCTGTAGAACAATGTTATTAGGTCTTAAAACTTGATTCTGTGATTGTAAAAATCCCTACCTTAATGTAGGCACTACTAGCTCGTTTGAAGCACCAGGGAACAGAAATTAAATATCTACTTCAGAATCTCAGGCTGTTGAATAAGCCAAAGGAAGAACTTCAGTTGACATAAGGATCAATCAAGAAACAGCTCTGACACATCTCCCGAGATGCGTGTCTGTGTGTTTTAGTGTGGATGTGTGCCCTCTCTTCTGCTCAGTCTTGTACAGAAGTACTCAATTAGAAATGAGCCATGCCATGACTTTCTTTTTCCCAGTGGTCTCTCCTAACTTCAGAGAGAGCATATTGCACTTGAGTAACTGTGAGTCTATGTGCTGGTGACATTATTTTAGCTTTAAGAAAAGTTACAATCCTTGGGTATGTGTCCAGCTTCTGTTCTGGGTTAATATTAAGCACTTGCACAATGTGCTTCTCCTACCTAAAAACAAGGCTGCTACGTGAACTTATTTCTGTACTTTGTATAAAGATTCTTATCAACAAACAAGAATTTATTTTAGTACCACAAACGTGAAAGAAGTTGTCTTTCCATTTCTTTTTATGAGTAGGTTAACAAGACTTGTTGTAGATGATTATATTTCTGATTGTTTTACGTGATTCAGGAAAGGCTGTGGTGTAACAAATATGTGGCTTAGGTCTTAGGTTTTGAGGAAAGGAACATAAGGAAGAAAACAAGGAATCTGTATAACTATGCTGTGTGACTGTGTTGTTCTGTGTCTTCTGTTTTTTACACTGTTTTCAGGATTTCATGCCTAAGTTTGGACACTGCTACAATTGGCCTCATTGCTCTGATTCTTCCATGACTTTTTTATCATGCTTTTTTACTATATCAACATCCTCTCTTTCAAGAGGTTAATTTTCATATTTCCTATAGCAGTATTAGTAGTAGCCTACAGGTTTATGTGAGCGTTGTTTTGGTTTTCCATCTTCTGAGTTCAGTAACAATAGGATTTAGAACTTGGAAGTTAAAAACATAGACGACCATCTAATTAAAGAGATTCGCTGCTAGGGTTGTATTTTTCTTTCTCATTAGCATTCTGTTAATTGTTTTATTTCTTTATCTCCCTGTTCCCTACACACTCAGCTTGTAATAAAAGTTAGTTCTTGAATGTAAAGAAGTGTGTTCATGAACCTAGAAAAAACACGTACAAGAAGGAATTGAATTTGTTTCTATCTGACCTAGGTAAAATATCATGAAATGTTTCATTGTTTATCTTTACAGTAATAAGCTAAGCCACTCTCCATCATTTATCACCAGTCCTGGCTAATTGGGGAGGTCCCAGATGACTGGAGGTTGGCCAATGCGACTCCCATCCACAAAAAGGGCTGGAAGGAGGATCTGGAAAACTATAGGCCAGTCAGTCTGACCTCAGTGTCTGGCAAGGTTATGAAACAGATCATCCTGAGTGCCTTTGAGTAGCACATACAAGACAACCAGCAACTCAGGCCCAGTCAAAATGGGTTTAGTAAAGGGACGGTCCTGCCTAACCAATCTGATTTCATTCTAAGACTGGGTGATCCACCAGAGAGACAAGGGGAAGTCTGTGGATGTGGTCTACCTAGACCTCAGCAAAGCCTTTGACACAGTTTCCCACAACATCCTCCTGCAAAAGATGACAACACATGGCTTGGACAGAGGCACCCTTCACTGGGTTAAAAACTGGCTGGATGACTGGGCACAGAGTGGTTGTGAATGGTGCCACATCCAGTTAGTGGTGGTGTTCCCCAGGGTTCAGTACAGGACCTGGTTCTATTCAACATCTTTATTGATGACCTGGATGAGGGGATTGATTCTACCCTTAGTAAATTTACAGACGACACTAAGTTGGAGAGGATTGCTGATCCCTTGGAAGGCAGAGAGATGCTTTAGAGGGATCTGGACAGGCTGAGTCAATTGGCTGAGGTCAATGGGTTGAAGTTCAACAAGGCCAAATGCAAGGTCCTACACTTTGGCCACACTAACCCCCTGCAATGCTACAAACTGGGGAATGAGTGGCTGGAGAGCGGCCTGGGCTGAGAGACACTTGAGAGTACTGGTTGATAACTGGCTGAACATGAGACAGCAGTGTGCCCAGGTGGCACAGAAGACCAATGGAATCTCGGCTTGTATCAGGAATAATATGGCCAGCAGGAGTAGAGATGTGATTTTCCCCCTGGGAAAGGCTTATGAGGAGACACTGAGGGAACTGGGGTTGTTCAGCCTGAAGAAAAGGAGACTCAGGGGGGACCTCATCACTCTCCACAACTACCTGAAAGGAATTTGTAGGCAGTTGGGGGCTGGGCTCTTCTCCCAGGCAACCAGTGACAGGATGAGAGGACATGGCCTGAAGTTGCAGCAAGGGAGGTTTAGGTTGGACATTAGGAAGCACTTCCTTATGGAAGGTGTCATTAGACACTGGAATGGACTACCCAGGGAGGTGGTGCAGTCACCATCCCTGGTGGTGTTTAAGGAAAGATTGGATGTGTCACTTAGTGACATGGTCTAGCTAGGTGTCTTGGTGTTATATCTCAGGCTGGACTTGATGATCTCTGAGGTCTGTTCCAGCCTCAATAATTCTGTGATTCTGTGATACTCAAAATATCCTTTCAACACTCATAAGGATTATTTAAGAAGAAAATTAAGTAAATGTATTTGTGTGTTTTCAAATTAAAAACAATCTTCTATTTTAAGTTTATACCCCTGCATCCAAGTGATAAGGGCATTTTAATGTTTTCATGCATCTGTCTTTCCATTTTAAAGTGTGGCAGGATTAGGGGATATTTGATGCTGCTGTTACGTAAATGTGAGCAAGTAGAGATTCTCATTACAGGGTGAAGTAGATAAAAAGAGTCAGTAACTGAAGGTGATGGAACTGTTGTGTTTCCTGTCCATTATCTTGGTAATAGCACCTCCTCTCCAGATCAGGGGAATCGCAGGGAGTAGCATTTTGCTGTGTTGCAGTATCAAATCCCTAAAACCTCTGCTGCAGAAATGTCTGCAAGTGAGGAGATATGTGAAGACAGATTGCAGCAAAGACTTTGAGGGCATCCGAGATTTCGTGTTCTGGTCTATTATGTAGAATTACTTGCATCGGCAAGATGTTGAACATTCTGTTCACAACCCTGGGAATATAAGCAAGGCTGGTAATATGCATGTGTCTTCCAGGATTTGTAAGTTCTTTTGCCATTTAACTCATAGCTGAGTATTTCTTCAGCACTGAAAATAAAACTGCTCTGCAAAGCATATTGTAGCCATAAAATCAAAGAAACCAAATAGCATCTACTGACACTTTGGGGTTTCATTTGTGTGCTCAATAGGCATAGTGCTTATGGATCATCCAGCAAACATAAACAAGGCAGTCTCTCAGATGCATGCTCACTGTTGCCCTTCATTAGAGGGAACGTGTGGTGCTTAGAGCTTCATTATTGAAAGGAGGGGAGTTGGAAATTCTTTGTCTTCTATATTACCTCTGGGACTGTTTCTAAAATAGAAGTTGCTGTCATTCTACCAGAGGACTGGAAAGATTTACTGCATGAGCTTTGACCTTCTGACTTCCTTAAGCTTTACAACCAGGACTTCTGAATATATGTTGCTTTACCACTGCAAGAAAATTTGTATCATTAAACTGAAGTCAAATGAGCAGCAAGTAATACAAATACACCCATGATTTCAAGTAATTTAAAAATAAATGGACTTGATAGGTTACCTACTTTCCTTGTTTTGGCAACACCACCCGAGCAGAAAGAAAAAAAAAATCTACATGGTCTGTTGCTTCTTTAATCATGCATTATTTACCTTTCAGTTGGTCACTGAAATGTTCTTTACAGAGTTTGAAGTCAAGGGCTTCAACCAGGTTTCAAGTAAAACATACTAATAATCCCAAAAGGGAGCTATACTTCAGGACACTTTATTTTAAAAGATGCAGATGTTCACATTGAGGTTTCATAGGTTTTAATATACATAGTATTATTTTACCTTGGAAAGGGACGATTAAATAGTTAGGTTTAGCTATAATTGTGTTTCTTAGAAACCTCTTGCATAAACCCTCTCGTAACTTCACTTTCCACCTTTTAGAATTCTCTAGCTTTGCTACACAACAATTTTTTGTATGTTTGTGTCATTTATTGGAAAGATACTCTTTTTTCTCTCTTTTTTAATAATCTTCTATTATTTATATGTATACCTAACAGGGTAGATAAAATGATATGGATAGGGCAATATTTTCCAGTTGTTTACAGTGCTCTGTTTTGGGACTGTAACACAAAATGCTGCTTTTATTTACAGTTTTCTTTTTACTCCAAGGTTCCCAGCATTTGGCTTGTATGTTCAACATAAGGTTGAACATGTCCAACTTGTCTTTGCTTTTATGTCACTTCATGGCCTATTTAGGATAAAAATAGGATGTCGCTGATTCCTTTTAAATTTAATCTGAAGTTCTGCTTTTTCAGGTTTTTTAAACCAGCTTTTTCTTTGTGTTTTACTGTCACTAACGTGAAGTGCTTTGAAATGTTTGCATTAGTGGCATTTTAAAAAGTCTGTGATTGAGTGACTTGAAATTTCTTCCACTGGATGATTTTCAATAACAACAAGGATTTTAGAGAGTCTGTGGTAGATGTGTTTGTTACTAAATGCATTTGTACTCAGTGTGAGGGGATTCTGCTGGAAGAAGTTGTGCAAAGAGGTTGGTGTTTGGAAAGCAATGCTGACCTGCCCAGTGTGTATAGTGCAGGAGATGGTAAAGCATTTGAAAATCAGAAAGCAAGAAGTTGCTTTGCCTAAAGTAATAATGAAATGTCTGAGACTCAAACTGAAACTGAAAGGGAGAAAGTAGAGTATTAAGACTTAGCATTTACATAATCCTCTACATCTTTTGAGTGCTAGTGGTATTAACTATTTAAGCCTCTAGATAAATTTTTTAGCATAAAAAGAAATACATACATGTATTATCCATTTTCTCTCATGGCAAATCATACAGACCAAAAGGCTAAATATCAGCCCAAGGCTACATATCACTGGCATAAATTGGATATACTTGGCTCCCGGGCCTGTGCTCAATTCCTGCTGCCTAGAAGAAGTATATTTCTTAATGGTGTGAGAGTAGAAATAGCTACTCAAAATCCCTACTTTGATGTAGAGAGCAAATGTGTGATACTTTATAATAACATTGCAGAATGAATTTGCAGCAGTAACACAAATGCTAGTCTCAGCAAACTGCAGTGCTGTACGTAGATAGTGTTAGCTGTTGTATTGATCCATGCCACTAAAACTTTAATTATCTTTCATAGTAAAACTTGGCTAAATAAATTGCTCTGTTGTTGCTCCTGTATTGCTACTCTTTGTACAGATGGTAGCAATGGAGGTTGATGCTTGCATCATTTCCTACTTCTCAGCATATCCATTCTTTGTTTGAAGATTTGTTATATTAAAAGAAGTAATGCATCTAAAAACTTAGGGACTACTGGACTGTTAGTTCTAGTGTGTACACACCTAAATACATGTAATAAATTATAGCTATACAAATTTTTCTATCCTGTGAAACTCTCCAGTTTATTTCAACATACTTGTATTTTGGGTTACCTAAAGTTGTTGAGGAGCTAGTTTGGTCCTGTTCTTCTCAGTTGTAGTGATACAATGGTAAGTTTTATCTACTGTCTTTAACATGGATATATATTTTTATGACACTAGAATTAAAAGCAAGCCTTTGGCTCATGTGATAAATCACTGCAGGTACTGTCCTCTTGAGGTCTTCCATGTGTGTCTGTTACATCTTCACTGATAGGAAACTGATGTTTCCTGATTATAGTCATATTATTTCTATCCATGCTTTGTGTACTCAATATATCAGTTCTAAATCTACTCATATGCGTGTACTTAGCTGCTAAAGGACTTGTTTCAACTGACAAGGCTGGCCAAATGTGTTGGAAAGAAATCTGCATTGACCTGTCTGAGATTTGAAATTTTAATTCCAAATTGTGTGGATATTTCATTATTGTGATACAGACTAAATACATCCAGGGAAGGGTGGAGCTGCCATCCAGTATTTAAAAGAAGTGGAAGTATTTTAAAACTGTGTAGATGTGGTGCTCAGAGACATGGTTTAATGATTGATTTGACAGTTCTGTATTAATGGTTGAACTTCATGATCTTAAAGGTCTCTTCCAAACTAAATGATTCTACAATTTTTGAGTCCCTGAGACTAGATACTTTTTACAGCAATGTCTGTGTCAGATCTTATTCTCAGCTCTGCCTATGTGAAAATTGAGATGATTTTGAATGAGATGTATGTGGACTTGGGAATAAAGTGGCAGAGTTGATGCTGAGGCAGCTTCAGAAACATGAATAGGTTGGGCACATCTAAGTAGCACAGTTATGGCATGTGTAAATGCATCTGTTAAATATGCTGTTAGGAGGTTGAATTTTTCTGCCATTGTCATATAATCAATTATCTCTTCTGTGCATTGCCCTGTGACAGGGCTGTACCACTGCTAATTTGTTTTATAGTTAGTGCAGTTCACAGTTGTGCCTTACATTCATTTTTACTCTGTGGTTTGTATCTCAGGGAAATAATGGGATGAAGATACAATATTCAACAGGATACTCGACTACAGACCACTATACCACATACCATTATGCTGGCATGTTTTATCAGAAGTGAAGATATAATTTAATAACAGAAGTTTTCCTTTTGCAGTGAAGTAAAGAGGGGGTGGAAATCAGTTTTTTTTTAAAAAAACACAGCACATTGAATAATCAATTCAGAAGAAAGATCACAAAGGAGAGCAATATTCATGTCTGTCTGTATTTGAAAATTTACCTATAAAATCCCAAATGATTGCAAATAGCCTCTGTGCTTGCCATCAGTCAAGTCAGCCAGCTGTGTAGATCAGCAACCTATGATACTTTTTAGTGGCAATGTTTTGTTTAAATAACCCATTTATATTAAAAACATTTCCACTATTATTCTTTTTAGTGGTTGCTAGCTATATCCATAGCAACAGATAGTGATGTCGAAAGCAGAGTTCAATGTGTTGATTATATGATAAACTGGAGACAGAAGAAAATATCTGTTTACAAATATCTTGAATGCAGCAAGAGTTTTATGATAGGAAGAAGGAGAAAAATTGCTTATTCCAAGTCCTTGGTTTCTCTTGATCATTAAGATCTATAATTTTGGTTTGGAAGTTTGGATTTTTCTTTTAGTTTGAGAACTGCTGTTGCTGGAGTAGCACATCCAGGTACACATCACTGTGGCTGAGTAGGGTAACTCCCAAGAGGTGTGACTTAAGCACACATAGGTACTTACATCAGCTGTATGTCTTGTTACTTAAAATATAATTAATTTTTTAAAAAATAAACCAAAACACCAAAAAACCTGCAAAAACAAAGGAGCAGAGTGATGTGATAATTAAGTTGTATTAAAAAGAGTTGAATCTGCAAAGGGTGAAGAACATTTTAACATTAACGATGGGATAGAGTACACCCTCAGCAAGTTTGCTGATGATACCAAACTGGGAGGAGTGGCTGACACACCAGCAGGCTGTGCTGCCATCCAGTGTAACCTGGACAAGCTGGAGAGCTGGGCAGGGAGAAATTTATTGAAATTTAATAAGAGCAAGTGTAGAGTGCTACATCTGGGGAGGAACAACCCCATGGATCAGTACAGGCTGGAGACTGATCTATTGGAGAATAGCTCTGGGGAGAAGGACCTGGGGGTCCTGGTGGACAGGGGGATGAGCATGAGTCAACAATGCACCCTTGCGGCCAAAAAGGCCAATGCATCCTTTTGATGATAAGGTTTAAGAAGAGTGTGGCCAGCAGGTCAAGGGAGGTTTTTCTTCCCCTGTATTCTACGTTGGTGAGGCCCCATCTGGAATACTGTGTCGAGTTTTGGACACCCCGGTTCAAGAGAGACAAAGAGCTACTGGAGAGAGTCCAGCGCAGGGCCACCAAGATGCTGAAGGGAGTGGAGCATCTCCCTTATGAGGAGAGGCTGAGAGAGCTGGGGCTCTTTAGCCTGGAGGAGACTGAGAGAGGACCTCATCAGTGTCTATAAACATGTTAAAGATGAGCGTAGAGAAGATGGAGCCAGACTTTTCTCAATGTCATCCAATGACAGGACAAGAGGCAATGGGAGTAAGTATAGAGTAAGAGGTTTCGGGTAATCAAAAGGAAAAACTTTTTCACAGTGAGGGTGACAGAGCTTTGGAATGGGCTCCCCAGGGACCTGTGGAGTTTCCTTCTTTGGAGACACTTAAGACCTGCCTGGGTGCATTCCTGGGTGATTTAGTCTAGGTGATCCTGCTCTAGCAGGGGTGTTGGACAAGATGATCTTCTAGGTCCCTTCCAACCCCTAACATTCTGTGATTCTGTGATTAGTATTCCTTGGTTTGTTACTGTAATTTCTGACTTCTGGATTAGTAGTATTGTCTCTCACTGCAAACATCTCTCGGTTATAAGTTATTATCTTGGGGTTTATTTTGTGATTTTTTTTAATCTCTTAATTGTTTGACAACATCATTTAAAAAATATATTTTGGATAATTCAGCTGAGCATCTGCTCTGGGAGCCTCTATCTTCAAAGACTAAAAATAAGCTTTTCTGTGGGCAGTCTGCTATAGTTTTTATAACAATATTTGATGATTTTGCTGAAATCTTAGATGCTTTTTGGTAAGAGCCTTGTACACATATGACAGCACTTATGACAACTTTTGGTTTTTGAGTATTCTCCTGCATGTCATATTATATAGATTACTCTTTGGAAGGGGGATTGATTCTTCTTGACTAGCTCACCTGTTTAAGTCTGATAGCCAAAACTGAGTAGAAGCTGTAATGAGTGAGAAACAGTGTTATTTCTTAAATGATACTGCTGTTTGTACACCCTCTTGTGAAGTTTGTGTGCTTTGTAGTCAGTTATTCTTTCTCAAATACAATGTTTTGGACTTGTTCATTGAACTGAAAAAACCCAGTCTTGTGGAGAGGCTTGAATGAGTCTTCTGTATTTGGAATTCTAATTCTTCTTTCTGGAGTCTTTAGTAATTTATCTGCTCATCTACTAAGTGAAATCTATATTCAGTCAACAAACATCAACAAAAAAAATATTAAATAATGCCACACCAGGGAGACCCTGGGGGTTTCTACCTGATGGAACTTTTCAGTGAGGTTGTGGATCACTGGTGTTTTGTCAAGTAGTTTTCCATCCACTGTTGCTCAAGCCTTATACTTGCTTTACACAAAACCTGTTCTGTGTACTGTGTTCATGAACAAACATGGGGAATAGTGTCTATGGATTTACTAAACCAAGACCTTGTAAGTTCCAAAATTAGTGCTAGAGAAAAGGGAAGCCTAGTTGAAAATGTGGAAATTCTGCCACTTCTCATTTCCTCCTGGAAATATATCTGCTAAACCTGTCAATAGTTAGTCCTTCTTCACAACGGCATTCAAACTCCACCTGGCAAATAGGACTGTCTTGGATATTCTTGCGTAACCCTGTGACACTGTTATGACTAGAAATCCCCATCACTTCCCAGAAGTACATATTGTGCTGTGACGTAACTAGGGAAGCAATAGTAAACTAGCATTGATTGTTAAATCAATGCATTAATTTATGCAGTTATACTTGATATTAATCAATTGTGTAAGTATAAAATTTTTATTAATAGACGGTCTGTTTGCAGTAACAACATACCTGGAACCTGAATAATATTTTGTAGAACTGACATCCAGTCACAGCTCCTGGTGCTTTACATACATTTAAATAATTTTGATTAATAATTCTCCGTCAGAATCAGAAGGCAGATGGGTGGTGAAATGGTAACTCAGTTAAGCCATGCATGTATTACTCTGAGTCAGGATTTTGCTTGAACATCTGTTTCTAACTGCATTCTATATGTATGTTTTTCCAAAAGGGGAAATCCATGGGAGAAGTCTTCCAGTAATTACATTGTTATTGCTCTGTAATATCTCCCTGTTCTATTAACATCATTGCTAGCGTGGGATGTCTGGACCCTGGAGAAAGGTCTGTAATGTGGAAAAATTTTTTTGAAGATGTAACTACTTTTTTTTTTTTTTTTTTTTTTTTTTTTTGTAAAAAATATCTTGCAAATAAGGATTAATACTCGGAGTTAATATTGGAAAAGAGGCTTTATGAAGGCATTTGTACTAAAATATTGCACTCTGGTTCATGAGCAGATGGCAGCCTAATCATGTTACTCTATGATTTTCATTTTATGATGGGGTTTTTTTATAACCTAGTATGATCTATTTATTGGTAATCTGGAAGACTAATAACCTAACACATATCTAACTGTTGGGAATGATCTTCTTATAGTTTTTTATGTTTTCACATAAAAAGCAAAACAAAGCAACACAACATTATTAATGGTAATCCACCTATTTAAGATACTGTGGAGTTCATGCGCAGCATATTGAGAAGCCATTTTTTCATTGCAGGAAAAAATAATTTGAAAAACTTTGTCCTAAATTATATAATAATAATAATAATAATAGTATCCATCTCAGAATATTCTCTTTACTTCTGCAGGTCTGATTCATGTCCCACTGATATAAACAGAATAAGCTTTACCTCAGATTTAGAGATTATTTACATCAGGGTTTGGGGTTTTTTTAGGTGGTTTGGGTTTTTTTTTCTATATATAGTATTTGGAAAGTTCAGAAGACTGCAATTAAAAATTCCAGACTGTTTTGAAGGGTAAATTTTGACTGTAATAAATTTAATTGATGAAAACCTTATTACGTGCCTGTTAACATCTTCATATAATTAGAACTGGATATAATAAAACATTTCTCTCCATCAGTGGTACTTTTTTCTCATCCTGTCAGACCATAGTTTCTGGTTAGGCAGCACATCATAAACAGAGCTTGTAGTTTAAAAGGCCCAAAGCACCTTTGCCTTCAGATCAACGTATTCTAGTTTCTGGCTGCTATTGCCCGTGAAACATCACTAAAATACTTGTAGGAGATTGTAATACTGAATCACAGAATAGTTTGAGTTGGAAGGGATCTTAAAGATTATTTAGTTCCGTCCTCCACTACGAGCAGGGACACCTCCCACTGGAACAGGTTGTTCAGTTAATCCATCACTGTAACTTCTTATTATTCACAGATATGTACATCGCTGTTTATATCTTGGCTGCTTTTGCCTACTGCCTTCCACTGAGCTCCAGAGAAGTGTTAAAAAAATCACAGAATCACAGAATGTTAGGGGCTGGAAGGGATCTAGAAGATCATCTAGTCCAACACCCCTGCTAGAGCAGGATCACCTAGACCAAGTCACCCAGGAATGCATCCAGGCGGGTCTTGAATGTTTCCAGAGAAGGAGACTCCACAACCTCCCTGAGCAGCCCATTCCAGAGCTCTGTCACCCTCTCTGTGAAAAAGTTTTTTCCTTGTGTTTACCCTAAACCTCTTGTGCTCCAATTTACTTTATTCCTCTATTAAAACGTGATTTTTAAAAGTGCTCCTTTCCCTATGCTCGGGGAATCCCAATGGATCAGTCTGCTTAGTTTACTTGCTGGTTGCTCCTATCTTTCAAATGTTAGATTGAGTCAAATACTGCTTTAAAAAAGTCCACTCCATCTGCTGCAATTGTCTTCCTCAAATATCTTGGTAAACTGAACAGCCAAGAATCAGATTTTCATTGGAATATTAGTGTGGTGCTGTCATAATTTAAAAGTTCTATCAGACAATGAAAACAAACAATAAACTCAGGAAAACATGTTAAGCCAATTTCAGGGCACTCTGTGCAGCTGTTGTGCAAAAAGTGATTGTAACTCTGCTTAGGGGTGGGGCATGACTATTCAGATGGTTTAGAAACATTCGAATTGAGTCATTTAGAAGTGACTAGGTTTTTTTTCTGATACACAAGGCTTGATCTAAATAAAACTCAGAGTCTGCAGCCTGTGAAGGTCCATGTCTTGTTTTGTACCTGTCTTTGGTGAACTTGGAACATTGCATTTTTCACAGATTATTAAGGTAACTCACTTTTGGGGGTTCTAAATCACCATTAATTTGACTATGTAATTTATGACCCCAAACAGATGTCTTAAGTAGTTATGTTGTCTACTAGTTCTTTTTTTAATAGAAATTAACATAAACATTTCACACTATCTTAAACATAGAATTTATAATGTTTAATCCTTCTGCACATATCTTTTCAGATTCAAATATGTATATGTATATTTATAATTTACTTATACAACTTTAGTGAGTGAAATATATTTTCTCACATTCTAATAATTACATAGTTTTTATTAAAGCAATTTCATTTTGAACCATTTTCTTAAATATTAAATAATCTTATTTTTATTAGTATATAAGGAGTATAATGGTTTAATTGTTAGAATTTTCAGCCAGTTACAGATATGAGCAGTTTGCATCTCATCAATATTCAAGGATCGCCTTTAAAACTTTGGGTACTGTTGCAGCTGCATCAAAGCAGTCTGAAATGTATTTTTCAAACAATCTTTCTAATGTTCTTGCTTTAGAACTAAAGTAGAAATGAATATAAATGTCATTGTCTTTTAATATTCAATTATTAGCACTTCATTAGAATTTGATCTTTATTTGCTTTATCAAATGTCATATTAATTGCATTTTATATCCTCACTTTGTAAATCAATCACAGTTTCTTTGATTAATTTTCTAAGTCATTTAAGCTAGTGTAGGTTCATTGAATAAAGGAAAAAAAAACAGGTTTTTGGTTTTTTTTTTAATGGTTTCTATAATAAAAACTGTCAGTAAAGGTAAACAGGGTCTTTAGTTGATGTGTGGTGACTGATTTCAGAGCTGATTATATAGCTTTATATATTCTTCAGGACATTTTTATTTATCGGTATCTACTGAAACCTTTACAGAAGTTCAGTGTTCTTTGTATTCACATTAGAGAATTGAAGTGATACCAATAAAATATAGTCTTTGCACACTGCTATGTTCTCACTGTAATTTTCTATGCTCTCTCCTGCATATAAAAAATAGTATACTACAGCAAGGATGTGTGATTTGCTGTAAATGCTTTTTCAAATTCAAAATAATTGTTAACTATTAATGTTACTCACACCAAGCCAAAACAATAGGAAGAAATGCAGGAGGGTTCATTATTGATTGATTAGTGTATGAATATATTCCCTTAGCACTGACTCTTTTTGAGGCCTATTGGTGTATTAACTTGTTTCATCCAATATAATAATTCTATGTGTTGTTTCAACCTCCTGCTTAAAGATATGACTAATAGCACAGCTCAACTCGATGGGGCTTCTCATCAAACAATATAAGTGAAGGCAGGAGTTTCTAGCTCCAAGTCATGCATTCAGATTTCCAGGTTTGTGCCTGTCACGGTCTGTGTTAGTGTCAGCTCTTTGCTTCACAGTCTTTCTCAGGAACTTCATGTAGTTTTTTTTCATTCTTATCTGGTTTTTGAGCTTCCTGAGTCCTGTTCAGTTAAGCCCTTCTACTTTTAAATTGTCTCTAGATTAAACTTTTATCTTGTGTAGTCAAGAAAACACCATAATGCATGTAAAATGCAAAGTAATCAACCCTATTGCAGTGCAAATGAGTAATGGTGCCTACAAGGGAGTTTATGGACCCACTTGTTATATAGTAGTCCTAAGTAAGAATAGACTTGTGTTAAGCAATGACATTTTTGACTTGTTCAGTCCTACACCAGTGCTAACTATGAGGATGTGCTTTCCTACCTGCTGTAGATTAAGTGGAAATGCTTCTCTTCCTATCTACACCCATATTACCATGTCTATCAGTTAGGCTACAATGTGCTGATGTTCTTGCGTGTGATGTTGTGATAATTAGTGATGCCATAAATACAGAACCTTCTGAGAGTCTGCTGTTGATATTTCTTATTTTGTTTCCACTGAATTACATGCTATTATTCCATGAGTGTCAGTCTTTAATAGCCTATCTTTCAATTGTTGAGAACGTTTTCAATAAAACTGACTTTGTAGTATGCTTATGTTTGCCAGGACTCTCATGAACCCATAATGATACACTTTGCAGGCCATTGGCCTCTGTTGTCATTTGCACCCCCCCGCACACTTTTTTTTTTGCATGTGTGTGTATGTGTTTATGTAACTTACCACCATTTAAATTGTTTTAGGTACATATATTGTGACTTTCAGCATGTCATCATAAATATCTTACCCAATCTACGTGGAGAAAACGTCTAGAGGCATCAACGATCTTGAGTTTTATTTGTGAACATGTCTGAAATCAGGCTGCTTTTGGTTCTTCAACATCTTGGTTTAGATGTTCATTAATATATGTCTGAAATGTTGTACAATTTTTGCTTAGTGTGATACCATTCTTGTGGTTTCAGTGTGATCTTTCTCCTTCCTAAACAGAGCCATCACACTGGAGAATCAGCTGGCCATCCTTGCAACATCAGTGACTGATGCAGGAGGATATTATGTCCAGGCAGTCAATGAAAGGAATGGGGAGAACAAGACCAGTCCATTTATTCATCTCGGCGTAACAAGTGAGTATCCAAATTCTGGATAATGTGCTGTCATACTGATGTTTCACACAGTATTCACAGAAGTTTGCCCTAGTAAAAAGAGCTTTGTTTACAAAGGATTGTATCTTTAAAGGACCTAAAGTTTTCCTGCTTGTTTTGGAGCACAATGAACTCCTTGTTTAATAAGAGGGGCCTAAGAGAGTATATGCCCTCGACAAATCACCCTCAAAGCCTTTCATCTGATAATTTGTTTTGTTGCAAGGCAGGTACATTATGATATCCCTTGCTGTTGTGAAGTTCTGATCATAATTTCTTTTTAATGCAAGGGTTTATAATGTATTGTTTTTCATTGTGCGTAAGTAAACAAGTCACTCTTCTGAGTGCAGTTTTATTAATGAGTCTGTTCCCAGTTTATGGCATTATTTTTACCTGGAGTTATCGCACAGTTCCAGGGAACATACATTTCATTGTTATTAGTTATTATTTTATGTTAAGCAATTGTATTAACACCTAACATTACAGAGGTATTCCATGAGTAGATGTTATAATGAAGGGGAGGGAGGAGCAGCACAGCAGTGGGGTCAGAAAGATGACTAAATATACTAACATGCACATTCAGGAAAAATATGCATGTGTAAATTACTGTAATACATTTAGTAAATGTTTTTCTATGAAAAATTAATATTCTAAACATGTAGAATGGCTTGACTCCTTTTCTGAGGGCATTTGGTAAAGGTGTTTTTAGTGTAGCAGTGAGGAGGCTTCTATTTTTGATTGTAGAGACAAGAGATAATGGGATAAATTGATGATGCTGGCAGCTTTACCAACAGGCTACTCTTATGGTTTGGGCTTCTAGAACATGCAAGACTGTCATCTCTAGGTCAATCATCATTATGAGATGTCTGAGATCTCTTGATCTTGGGCACCATTAGATCTGAGATGATCCCTACGATCCCTAGGGCTCATTTTCCTTCAGTAGCAAACCTTGGGAGATTGAATTTCTTGGCAGGAAATCTGTCAAACTGCTTTTGGAAAATATGTTCGTGTTTGTCAGAAGTTCATAAAAACCATACGTTCCTCTGAAACATTTAATTTTGAAGAAAATATTTTCTGCTACAATTCCTAACTAGGTTTCAAGGAAAGCTGTTCTTCCACAAGTAATGGAAGCCCTTTTAGTGGGATCAGGGGTCACTGTGGGCAGAAGCTATGTGGTAATAGACAGTAGAAATAACTGTTTTCTTCCCAGATATATTTATAAACTAAATTAAATTCTCAAGGGTTTTATGTGTATCTTTCTGAAGTGGAAATAATATTCCAAATCCACTTGTGAATTCTGGCTGTACTGTGGAATGTAGATTGTAAACATTATTATTTCTGACAGTATGAAGAGGTTTGTGAACACTTTAGTAATTTCATTTTTAAAGCAATGTTTATTGTTTGTACTATGTGACCAATAATGTACTTCCCACTTTAATTTCACATCTTAATTAATGCCATAAATAGTCTGTGATCATGCATGCATAACAAGTGCTATGCAAAGCAGAAGGTAGTACAGGCATATGGAAAACACTTCAAAATGTGTACAGACGATACCATGAACGCAAACTCTATCTAGAATGCAAAGAATAGCAAATATTAAATGCATAAAAGAAAGCAATGAATGTGACAACACAGCCATAAAATGCATTTTCTTCTTAAAATGAATATTAGCCACTGAGGTTTTGCAATTGTCATCTTGATATCCAGGAGCACTAATGCCCTGTGTGTTAACGAAAGGCACTGGCTGAAAGACGTTAGTGTCTGTGAAAAAAAAAAATTAGATTAACATGGTCAATATGAACTTTGATCTGAGGAAGTAACATAGGTGATACATTAGACAGAAGTGAATAAATCTTTTTAGTCCAGGAGCAGAAAATAATCAGTACAGTCCTGAAGCAATATGCAGAGAATGGTTACAGAAAACTATGTGTTTTGGAAGAGTAATAAAGAGTTCCAGCAAATTATTTGGAACATATTGTGAAAGGTACATCCAGGTATGGAAGAAAGATAACTCATTGAATTGTCATTGTCTGAATCTTATCAGATGGCTAGAGTGATGACACTTGTCATTTTCTATTAGGACATGGATAAAATTTAAAAGCAGTTTAATCAAAATCAAATAAACCACAAGTAAAGTGGAATATCCAATCTCTGTGAGAGTAGATTATATATTAATTATTGAGTACAACCTTGCTACATGACTTGGCATGCATATTGCCAGTTTTACTGAGGGCAAAAGGAAAAAAAGCCATAGATAATTCCCCGGGCAGTCATCCACTGAGAACAGTGTTAGATATGCATAACTCGTTATTCCTTGAAGTATATTGGTGTCAGAATTTCTCCAGCCTTTAGGACAAGCACATTTGCAGAATCAGCCCAAGAGCTGAGAAAGCTGTAAGATGCCCTGTTCTTGTCTGAAATACCAGACTAACAGTAGGAGAAAGGAATAGCCCTGAGATAAACAGATGACCTATAGGGCCTTATAGTGCAGATTAAAGTCAATGCTGTGAAATGTGGCTGGAAGCAAATGGAATTTGAGTGACATCCTTCAATTATTAACTGCATTTGATACATGTTGAACCATTAACAGCTGAGTCCCTGCCTTGGTTAAACATTGGTGTTTGGCAGGCCTGTCCTCTAAAACTACATGTCTTAATTTGGAAGTCCAGGTAATAACAAGGTCCAATACAACCATGTTTGAAAATAACATTTGTTTCTTTCAAGTGGACATATTTCCAATGATTTCTAGAGGATTAGATCATCCCTGAGGTGACAGGTTCCAGTGAAATAGAAATTATGTCCAATAAGCATGCATATTAGGAATAACATTACATCTGATATTATTATAAATTGTTATAAATCAGTCCTAAATTTAAAATGTTTTAAAATCAGTTGAACTGTTTACTAAGCTATTGAAAATATTGGATTTTTTGTTTTTTGCCATTTTGTTTGTTTTGTAACCATATGTGCCAGGATTTATGCAAGTAACACGATATTTTGGCTAGGAAAATTGGAAAGTCTGAAAGTCAGGAGTTTGGCAACACAGTGGTAACAAAACTCAGTTTGCTTCTTGACCCATATATACCCCTTAGTCCCTGTTGAAAATTCTCTATTACTGTTTTGGAGGATTTCATTATGAATACCATTGCTTGAACTTCCTAACTTGACCAGAGAGGTGTGAGAATTAATCTAACAGTGAGCTGTTGCAAGTTTCTTAGCTGTGATTACTACTTTGGAATAAAACAATTGGAAAATCCTTAATTATCTTTCTTGTTTCCATCTATTCAACTATAAATTTGATGATAATATCTTGAACAGTTCATTAATTCTTTATGCTTTTTCTGTTGTGCCAGTTCACCCCCAAATGGGCATACATTGCCACACAGATGGTCAGATCTCTTCCTAAAGTCTCTGGCTTGTCAGGGGGATAAATTCACATTCTTTTGAATTACCAGTGTTCGCAGGGCACCTAAAGACCATTATGAACCTTAAAGTTCATTAACGCAAGGCCACCCAAAAACTCTTATTTCTTTGAAAGACATACTTTGTATATTAACTAAATTGGTCTGAAACTGCACCAAATCTCTTACGTTTGTGGTATAGAATATAAATGAATAAACAATTAAAGACAAGGAAAGACTGATACATGGTACTTTGCTGTAGGATGTGAAATTTATGCATGAAGAGGCTTTGGGGAGAAGGGAGGACCAGGGTTGTTAAAAACTTCTTAATAAAGCCCTAAGGATTTCTAGTATATGTCAGTTTAGGAAGCAGCTTTTTTGTTTTGTTTTGTTTTGTTTTGTTTTGGGGGCAGGGATTAATTCATAGAGAGACTTTCATTACTTTAAGGAGCTGGCTGAGGTATTCACAGCAATGTATGCAATCAATGTCCTTGTCACTTTATACATGGTGATGTCACAAGTCTCTAGTGCTGATTTAGAAGTTTGAAAGGCCTTGATGAGATTTTTCTGTTATTAACTTCAGTGCCCTACTGTACATGTGAGCACTGTTGGTGCAGACTGTTTCTATTTCAGACTTTAGTCAAAATAGTTCATGAAAAACTTGAGAGTGTCTCCCAGTAAATTATTTAAATCGCAAGTTTGCAAAAGGTGGGCATGTGTAAACTGTTCTGACAGCTTAGATACTCCTGCTTCAATGATTCAATTGGTTTTTCAGTGCTAATCATCTGGAACTGCAATACAGGACCTTTCTTCTGGACCTTTTTGTTAAGTTGTAAAATACTGAGGTGAATGTCCTTCAGTAGATTTAATAGCAAATTAGGTAGTCTTAAGACCTATTTGTAACACTAGGAGATAGTGTCCTGTAGGCTGACTTCTTTTTGTGATGCAGGCTTTGTAAAAAACAGAAACAAGATTGATGAAAATTTTTAAAACTTTGCCAGTCAGCATTTCTGAAGTCAAAGATAATAAAGCCAATTATCATTTAACAAAGATTTTTTTTTTCCCTCAAGCACTGGCAATGCTTAACTACAAAAAATTTAAAAAAAAAAAAAAAGTTTGGGACTGAAAACTACACTCCTGACTTGATTGCACTGCAATTAATTTAAAATATTAAGATGTTGTCCTTCCAATTACAACAAGAAGAACTTTACTTCAATAGGGCAGATTATAACATGAGACTAAATGGACCCCATTTGTCTGTGCTTGGCACCTATTTTGTTCTTAAATTTCAAAACATCCATTTTACAGGAGTAGGAAGTTCCATTTCTGACTTGCAGGGTACTGATTTTTCACTGAAAGGTGCCTTGTGTCTTTAACAGGGAAGCAAACAAAAAAAAGATTCTCATGATAGTGCAGGTTGTTCAGGTCATTTTCAATGTCTGTAAAGATTAAATCTTTACAATGTTAGGAAATAAAATGAGGAGAAATAAAGTCATATTACCTGTCAATGTATATGGTAGATGATTACCTTTTACATCCTTCTGTCAGGTTTGTTAAGAAGATATGTTTTTGAGAAGATTCTAAGCAAACATTTTCCTCTCTGGAAGAGAGCATTTCACTAATGTAAGTTTTCATATTAACCATCAAAGTTTGTTCAAGTCAGCAGATGTTGAGGATCATTCATGGATATGTTTGAAGCATACTGATGCATGAATTTTTCATAGCTAGTTCCAGCTTTCAGACGTAGGCATTAAAAAAAAAAAAAAGAAAAAAGAAAAAAGGAATGGGCTGGCACCCCAGGGAATAGATATTTCTATTCTGAGGTCAAATTCACACAAGCTCTATTAACTTGTCATACTGTTTTTAGTTAATGCTAAGGGAATTTACTTCACTGAGCCTCTCTGGATCAGTGGTGGAGAGGTGAAATTAGTGTTTCAATTATAAACTTTTTTTTTCCCCCTTGGTGAGGAAAAGAGAAGGAATATGGGCTGAAATGAAATTGCATTTCTGTGCCATGTTTGTATATGAATACCTGAGTTTCCGACCAAGTATTGGGGAAGTCCAATGCAGCACAGCCCAGCCCTCTGTGCACTGTTGTTAAATCACTCTTTGAAATAATGACAGTTCTTTCCTTTATCATTTTATACATATGCTTTGATTTCTCTTTGGCAAGCAGAATTTCCAGGAAGGAGACCCTCATGTTTGTGTTGTGTGGTTTCATGATTAAATGTGTATCTCTTCTTTGATGTTCACTTTAACTTTTCGGATAACAAGAAAGTGTTAATTTGAAGGAGGCTGTAGCGGTGAGCAGGATTTAAAACTGAAGCATAAGAATAAATTCTGTAAATGCCATCTCTAATAGCCTGGTAAAATACTGTCTGTCTTAATGCTTTTTGTTCACTTGTAGCTCCAATCTGCTCTAATGCGAAAGGGCGCACATTTTTTTTTTAATGGGGATTTTTTTTTTCTCTTTTTTTTGAGAATAGATTGAGCATAACCATGCTTTTGGGATATACGTATATATTTAAGTCAAATGTGTTTTAGTAACAACTGGAGCTATAACAAAGGACTAAATTTAGTTAAATATTTGGTTTTGATATAATTGAAAAAAAAAAAGATAATTTAAGATTTATTCAGTTAGGAACTTCAGTGGAGGCTGAGATTATCAATTTGGTATTATTCTCAATAATGGTTTATCCTGCTATCTACTGCAAAAAGGATACTGTGTTGCAGTGTAGAAATATTTTATATGCAATGCAAAAAAAAAAACAAACCAAAACCCACATGACATTCAGGACTGATCAGCATTCTTGGACTCCAAATTCCATTGTTGGTTTGTTATTTTCTTTCTTTCTTTTTATAGTTTTGGCTAGATTTTTTTTTTTTCCCCCAGAATTCTCTATCTTCTCTTTAAAGGAGTACCTACCTCACTTTAAACAGTAGTGATATAACAGGAAACCTGTGGTTAAAATGATAGATAGCTAAACTGCAGGAATAATAGGAATGAGCCAAGAAACTTCTGTGGCAGCTTGAGCTTTGCTTTGACTTTACCCAGATATCTTATCAGTGCTTTCTGATAAATAGAAGAAATATTGGTCAGACTCCAATTTCTTCTTTCTTTGGAATATTTTCAGTAATACTTGTGACACTTTTGCATCTGCTGGAGGCAAATTGTATGTCCTCTGCTAGTAGCTTTTGCAATGGATTGAGCAGAAAATAAACTTTTTGTAAAGATTGTTTTCCAATCTTTACCAATGAAGAGAATTTAAACAGCCAAAATCAGCATAAAACACATTTAAAAATCTGGCACTTAATTTTCATGTTGCATCAATAAATGTAATAAATACATGGTTTATGGAAAGAATAATTCCTTTCTTTTTTTTCCACATGCTATAATATAACCCTGTTATGGAGACTCATGGCTAGGTGGTGAAGCTGGGAAAATGTACCTGAGTTATGTTCCTTCGGCATATGTACATACATTATGTATTCTGCTCTGAAAAAATGGCAAATGCTAAGATTCCTCTAATCTAACTCAGTATTTTAAGATAGCCTCTTGTTATACTTGTCTGCTTATAAGGTTTGGGATTTTGTGCCTGTAAGAGATCTGGAATACACACTCAATCCTGTGTTGTCTCCTAACCCCTTTATTTATATCTGACACATGCAATTAATCTCTCCCTATCTCTAATCACTTTTGCTATTACATTCATCGGAGTGATTTGTATCCTATCTCTGTCACTGCACTGTAATTGATATGTGGAGATAAGAGATTCTTGGAGGACACAAACAAGGAAAAAAGGAAAATTGAATTTACCTTGCAATCATTTTATAAAATGTGGCATGCATCAATTATACATGCCATCCAGGAAAATGCCATCTTGAACAAACTGTGATGATTTGTTGGAAGACCAACATAAGAAAAATGCCAGAAAACTTTTCTGGACAGAAAAGTATTGCTAATTCAACAGACTGACTTTTCAATCTCACTGATTCACCTACATTTCTTTAAAATGATACTGTAGAATTTACAAGAAATGTATAAATTTTGATCAGTGTTTTTCTTCAGTCTTGTACTAATGTGCTAGTTTGGAATAAGATGAAAGGAACTTGCTGGAATAGGCATTGTTTTGATCAGAGATAAAAAGGTGACAATGGTCAGTCAAGACTAAGTCATCTTTCATGGGGAAAAAAATTATCAAATTGATAGAATAGTCCAAGTCCAACTTAACCACATTCTACCATGAAAATATTTCTACCTTAGTTACTGTTTTCTATTTCATTGTTATAAGAACTGAACTCATTTTCTCACTCTTGTTTAAATACTTTGTACTCGTGATTAGTTCTAGTGGTTGGCATGAGAGTATTAGTTCCTGTCAATACTTTAAGTTTATGTAGAACTTTGGGATCTTTGAAAAACTTTTCAATATATACTGGTAGTACTGCAAAAAATTAATATCTAGTATACATA
>JANHGL010011081.1:99863-127243 GCA_024611195.1 Ceyx melanurus | reverse complement strand
TAAAACTAGAAAGATTTAAGTTGAGCAACATCCAAAGTTGGCTGCTTCCTGGGTTTGTAGAACACACAATCTTTTCTCTAGAGCTGTTTTATGTCTTTATCATGCACACCCAAGAAAAATTACATTTCCTAAAAACTTTCAGAGGAGACAGAAGTGTACAAATTTGTAAAAGGTTTTGCATTTCAGTTTATGCAAGTATCATAATTTTGAAGCTTTAAAAGGAAGAGCTACTGGAGACTCACATATCAATTTACTTCTTTTGAACATTACCTTTTGATCTCTTATGAGTCCCATTCTCTGATGCTGTACTCCCAGAGTACAGCTGACTTGAAATATCTTTCTCTGTTTCCCATCTTTACACAGTTGGATGTATTTAAAATATAGTTTTCATTTATTTAAAGTTGATAAATCCTACTGAAGGTGCTGTTTACCAAGTAAGAAAGAATCTGTATCTTACCAAAGCAAGGTTTAGCTTGAACATGTCATTAAAAAAAAAAAAATAAAATAAAAAGGCATTTAGAGAAAAACATTAATGTAATGTATGGCTGTGACAGCTTCATATTGCTCTGTAATGAGACAGATTGTCCTGGCTGATCTGTGAACAAGAGGGAGAAAGATATAAAGCTCTTGCTTAGGCAGATAGGAGTGTCTTATTTCTTATAAGCTGGATAAATTTGCAGCATGTAGGACTCTAATTTGTATGAGCTTTTAATTCATATGAGTAGGAGTTGTTCCTGAATTTAAAAAATAAATTATTTAGCAATGATGTTTATGGTGTTCTTAAAGTTGTCATTGTGTTAGGCAAGCTTGAAATGGCTTATAAACAATATAGATAATAAATAAGAACTATGCTCAAAAGAGTTGTTTAATATAATAACTTCTGCACTTATTCAGTTACTGCAAAAGCCTATATATATTGTAAGAATTGTAATACACATGATAAAGGTCTGCAAGGCAGAACTGCCCCCTCCCCCAGCATATTTACAAAAAGTAATTTTCATTGTAAGCTTTTACAAATATATAGTTTCTTGAGGGTTATAGTTTTTAAAGCTCTTCATATTAAATATGGTTTTAATTTCTTCTTAATGCATCCCAGCATAGAAAAATTTAATAAGGATAGAAACCCCTTATATGTCTCTATCATCATTCTGCCAGATGGATGTAATTTGTCTAACTCTGAAATTGCAGACAATAGCCTGTATTTGGACAAAAAATGAAAAAAGCAATCATTACAATTGCAACCTAAGCATTGGAAAGTCAGGATATGCAATATTCAAGGTAATCTGTAAAACTTTAAATATACTACTTTGTATAGACATATTATGAAGTAATTTGATGGTGACTGTTTTATTCCGTAGACAATATGAGTTACTTATACAGTCTCCAAATAGGTTTGTAATTTTAAAATCAGGTAACCAATTTTTACTTCAAAATTTAACAAAACAAGTTTATTATTGGTAACTTTTTTGGTTTTATTGAAGATTTGCTATGAATTTTAAAGTAATACAGATTAACTGGTCCTTCTTATCCCATTTGTAGTAGAGAAACCTCAGACTTGACTGTAATCTGGGTTGCCTCACCTGATAGATGTAAAAGCTGTATCGATTTCTTGTTCACTTTGTTTGTACCATGGGAACTGTAAACTAATGATCCAGGATGTTAGTTATACTTTGTTTTTATACTACTCAGTTTTATATGTTGTCATTTACATCTGGCTGGTGGTTAGACATTGCAGTGTTCAGAGCTCTGGTTTTACTCCCCCCTACAGACTGTACTGTGAAGTTACAGCAATGTTGATTTCATTTCATGTGCAGACTATTGTCTACACTTTTAATCACTTAAAAATAATCTATATTCCAAAACTCTGCCTTTTTATAGTGGATTAATAATTTTTTAGCTACTGTATGTAGAAACAAAGTTACAACTCTTATAATCTGGGAGAACATCATTGTTAAATAGTATTATCTTTAAAGGACTGTAAGCTTTCTGTGATAAAAATGAAGGAATGGAGCAGCTAGGAAGGTGCACGCAACATCCTAGTCTCTGATGCCCAGTTTGTGCAAGATGGTTATTATGTTTGGTCCATTTCTGTTTGCTGTTAATATGTTTACAAGCTGAGAACAAGCAGCTTACTGCTGTTGTGTATAGGGACAATACCGCAGTGAACAGTGTATTGCATGAAGAAGTAAATACAAGATAAGTTGTGCCTGGTGGTTTGGGTTTGTTGCTTTTTTCTTTTGATTCCCTGCTTGTTCCTTATACACTAAGGAGGGATAAAAAGAAAAACTTGCTTATTTGCCCCAACCTGTCTATATTTCAATCTGCTCTGCAAAGCCATGTGCTTGTAAACCTGACAGTGAAGTCTTAAAAAGACAGCAAGGTTTTATCTTCTGGATAGAAACTGCACACCCAGTGCCACCTTCAGCTATCCGTGTGGATTTATCCTATCGCTGTGAGTGATGCTGCTGTAGCTATTAAAGGAAGTAATTGGTAGTGAGTGATTAAAATTGCAGATGGCCTTTTCAAGGTGATTATGAATATTAAATCAAGTCTGTAAAAGCTAGCTAAAAAAGACCATGAAACTGAAAAGTTAATATGCTGGGTATAATTGCATAAAAAGAGGCACGTGTTCATCCAGCACCCCAAATCAATCACCCAACAACCCCCCCGCCCCAAAAAAAACAAACCCAAGAAGCAAAATAATTCAAGTGAACCTATTGTGTCAAAGGGGGCAAAACTAAATATCTGCCTCTCTTAGGCTGCAATTCTGTCTGTGCAGAGAACTTACTGCATCTCACTCCTCTTTTATATAGAATGTTATCCTAGGTCCATTGCTGTCATTACTAAGCAGTGATAGGTCTGCAGAGTGCCCTGTGCTGTGAGATGCTGTGTCATTAACAGTAATCTTTACTTGTTCTTTTTCAATTGTAAGTGATTATGACAAATGTTCCTTTCCATATCAGCCTGGAACAAGGCCAAGAATTACTGTGGAGTGACTTAATTTCATCTGGTGAACTTTATCTCACAAAGCAAAGATTTTGTGGGAGATTTTTTATTTTTTTATTTGTTAAAAATCTAAGGTTCCTGTTGTTCCATAATACCAGATGGAAACTTGAAATGCAAACTAAGATAAAGGTAGAGGAAACAGCATTAAATGTCTTTATTTTGAGTCCTGATTACTTAACTATATATTTTAATAAAAATGTGGAGAGCTTGAACGTATGTCTAAATAGCTTGTGAATTTACAACCTGAAAGATTGTTACTTTCTGCATATCGTGGTTATATTCAGACTGATTTCATGTTTTCAAATAGATGAATTTTGTATGGTTGTTTATATTACAATGTATTATTATTGTGTTGATCTTTCAATCTTCATTCTGACCTATTACTCGGCTCTTAAATTGTAAAACACCATAGATTTTATAGTGAAGATTTATATAAATGTGTTCTGCAATTATCATTTATCTTTGGCATGACAGGAATAATTTGTTGAGTTGTTTGAGGAGCTTTTCCCCCTTCAAACAGTGTTTCTGCTTACCTGAATGTCATGGTCATTGTTATGTTAGTAGTTTTGTTGCATATTGATCCTTAATCTAAATTAATATTAATTCACTTATGGATAGTTCCTTGGTAAATTTGTTAGATAATTCTGCTTATTTCACTATGATAGTGCATATTTTTAACCATATTGGCTTAGGAACTGGTCTGTGGCCTCCTTGCCAAAAATATTTATACCATACAAGTGTTTTTAAAAACTATACTAAAAAAATACTCAAACATTTATTACTAGTTCATTGCTAGTCAATGCAGCAGGCCAGTTTTTAGGAGATAGGTGATCGATCTAAACAGTTGCTCACATGTTCCATTTAACTGTGGAAAGAGAAGTTCCACCTTATAATGCAAATAGGCAATACCCAAGAAGCTCTGAGGAGTTAAAGGATTTTTATTATTTTCTATTGAAAGAAGTAATGAATTAGAATATGATATTTTTTTCCACCCCCAAAAGCACCATGTAAATTTTACTGTTCAAGGGGTGTCTTGTACAAAATATAAGCACAATAAATATGGCAGGCAGTTTAAAATTGAAAGCACTTTGATTGAATTTAAATTATCAATTGACTCTTTACTTTTTGGATATGATACAGATTTTTTCTTTTTAATATATGTATAAAAAAAAATGGTTGATATAGTTTGATATAACTTGAGGGCCTGGAATACTTTGACTACTAGTGCTATTGGCCATGTTGTCAGCCAGCTCAAAGACTTGAATTAGGTGTGAGGAGGAGAGGAGGTTGTCTTTGATTAAATTGTGGCTGACAGATACAGTATGCTCATTGATGAGGGGGCAATTTGCACCTCATAGGCTAATGAGGAGAAATATTATGAAATCTGGCAGACCTTTTTGGATTTGGTAGCGATTGCTGAATTCCTAGCTTGAGTATAAAGCTGAATTTATTTTGAAAAAGTGAGTCTTGGACTCATTTAAGTGTGGCTTGAAATGATGTTGATACCTTGCCACTACCAGCACCACAGAAAGTGTCAGCTGGACTACCTGATGAGGGTGTCTTAATGGTTTGAAGATGGAAAAAGCAGTGTAATTTTAAAAGTTCATAGGTAAATCTTTCTTTACAAGATCGTTGCTAATGCTTTTAAAGGGTTTTTGTAATTAAGAAGTGCCAGACCTCTAACCAGCATGACAGTGTGAGACTCTGTAGTGTTTGTGCCCCAAAGGAGAGGGATGAAGTAACGCTATTTATGACTAGCAGGTGCAGGTAGTTGGTGCTTTCCTCGTTCATTTTTTCACTGCAGTTACCACAGAAGGTGTTTTTAATATTGTCAAAATATTTCCAAGTTGTGAAACTTAAAACATACAAGTTATGAACTTACTGTAGATAATGAACAAGCTGTTTTCCTGCAGGTCTTTGCAATTACTGTTTCTTTAAGGCAACTTCTTTTTGAAAATATATTTTTCTACTTTTAAAGCTATTTTCTGAAAAAGGAGACTGTGCGTTTAGAGTGGAGGCTTGTGAAGACAAGACTTTACTTCAATCTTTAAATACTTGGTTTTCAGAAGCCAGTTACCCAGTTTTAGTTTTGTGTGAATCAGGTACTTCATTTCAGTTTTACTTCATAATATCACAAGAAGCCCTGGTGATTTCTTTGTATCTTAATACAGTATTTACACTGCTATGCTTCATGACACAGCATACCAGTGGAACGGGATATACAAAACTCATTTGTGTGTTAATGTTGGAGATAATACATTTGTTATAAATGCTTATCCTTAGCTCGGTGCTACTTTTAAGACATTCATCAGAAGTGACTATAACTTACCTAAGAAACATTTGAGATACAAAAAATTGTCAGTCATGTAATTTAATATGTATTTTCAGAAGTAAATTTAACCTCCTCAGTGCAATGTAAGCTTTATGATTTCTAGAAAGTTTTGTGAATGTCTACAAAGAGCAAACCAGCAAACCTATCTGTCTCAGTGACCCTTTGACTCCAGAAGAAATGGCCTCTGGAGAAACACTGGCCCATAATTAAGTAATTCTGCAATTTAGCTCATTTTAGCATCCTGTTATGTTTTTCAGATATAGCTATTAAAAAAGCTGGGCTGGAGGGTGGGAGGAAAACAGTTATTATAGACAGTGGGTGTGTTGTGTATAGGTCATCTTGTGATGACCATGTCCTTAACTACAGTGGGTTTATGGTTAATATGAGGTAAAAGTGAACTGAATTCAACAATCAATTCAAATAGCAGATAGGCTTACGGTAAAGTTGTCTTGTACTTACTCTGTCCTCTACAAATTCAGCAATATGAAAGGGAGGGGGCTTGCCTTTAAGAGTCAGAGTTATTCCTTTTGGGGCCTTAAGAACAATGTAAAATACCTCTCTTTTTCATTCTTGATCACCACGGGAACTTTAAAATCTGTGTTTCAGAGAGGAATCCTTGGTAGCAGACTCTGGAAATGTGCAAAGTCACAAAAAACCTGCATGATAGGGTATATAAACTCTCAATGAAAACTGCAGATACTGTTTGAGGGAAGGAGTGCACAGAATCACAGAAACATGTATGGCTTTGAATGAGTTACTTAGAACAGGTTGTAGATCACATTTTTATGAGCTTTGCAGAAGAAGGGACAGGGTTCTTTAGATTTTGGTTTGGTTTTTGTCTGGGTTTTGTGTTTTTCCAGAATGTATCACATGCTCTCTATTCAGAAATTACAAAATAAGCTAAGGAAAGAAGAATCCTCTATAAGTCATGGGGAGTTACCGTTGTAATTCTCATTTTGCTCTGATTTTGACAAACAATGAATTTTGAGAACAACGTAACCATGCTGTTTATACACTGAAGGATTTATAGGAATGTGATTCTCATTCACAAGGAGAGTGTGTGTCAAATTTTTTTTTTTACACTGTTGCCACCATGAACCTGAAGTAATTCAAAGATTGATTTGTAAAACATTCTGAATCAATTAAGGCTTTAATCAGCAAGCAGCAAACTTCAGATGGCTTGTAGAATAATTTTACCATCTCCTATCAACATGAACCTCGGCTGGAAAAAGAAAACAATTAAGGGGATGTAATTATCAGTCCTGATTACTGAATTAGAAGAGTTTGTGTTTATTCCATCACAATGTAAAAGAAGAAATCTGCCTTGAAAAACAATTTGAAGCAGCTACTAAATTGTCAAGGGTTTGTAGGGTGCAATGTAGACACATGGTAGGACATTTTTGGAAAGGTTTGTAGTTGAGTCTCACACAAATACTGTATATTGAGCTTTGGAGAATGTTGCCTGACATCTCTGTGGTGTACTATGCAAGATCTAGTTCAGAGATTATTTTTCCTTCCTGTGCTTAAAATGAGTTGGGATTTTCAAGGCAATGTCTCATCTACAATTACTTCTCCAAGCATATATCAGATGCATCTATATAGTGACTACAAAAAAACCCTTACCCTTTCTAGAAGTCAGGAATTTATTTTTAAGTTCTCATATGATGACAACCTTTTTTAGAAAGCAGGGAACAAACTAACTAAACTAACAATCTAAACGTCTTGTCTTCCTGCTACTGAGTGAAACTGCTCTAAATTATTTGTATTTTGCTTGACTTCAAATGAGAAGATGGTAGAAATAAAACCAATTCATTACATAATTCTTTCACAAGCCAGATTTTAGGTTTGGTAGGATTTTTATTTTCAGCTTAGCACAGAGATAAATACAGATTTGTGACAGGCCTTTACTTACCCTTATATTGTCCCAGATTTATCAGAATCCACAAATTGCATAAAACCTCTCATAAACCCCCAGCTTACAGCACTAGTGTTTGAATATTTAGCATACCATTAATCCCGACATATTTAATTGCCATGCTGAAAGATGCTGCATTCTGTGCTAAGTTCTGAATAAATGTCCAGAACTCTAGTGAGCTTTAGGTCAATTACAGTAATTGGAAGTAAAAGTAAGCAAGAAACCTTAGTAATGTCCAACAGGAGTGATACCTCTTTTTTTTTTTTTTTTTTTTTTTTAATTAATGAGCAATAAACAGGCCTGTCACCAATCAGTGATTTTGAAAAATGTGCAATATATATAGCATATTCCTAAAAGTGGTATAATTTCTACATAGCATGAGTGTTTCTTGGTATTACTGGGCTTAATAAAGAATTATTAATGAAACAAAAACTTAGATCAAATGAAATTAAAGCTCTCAATAAAACTGAACTTTATTTAAGCAGCAAGAGATGAGGCTGGCTCATCCCATTTACTTACAGAAGACTGATTTTATGGTTTTGGTGATACTCAGTGGTTTAGTATATTTTGAAACTTTATGTTATGAAATAAACTAAAAGTGCAATAACTGTACAAAAGTAAGTTGCATCCTGACTGGTACAATGCACTAGAATAAAAGGCCAGATAGTATTAAGCTCTAAATTATGTGATACTATATAAATGGCGAGATCATTGTAATTTATGCAGATGCCATAAATATTTTTGACTTTGGAGCAATAAAATTGCTCCAAACTATGGAATTATCATAAAAATAACTTTTACAGAATTGTCTACTGCATTCCACTTTTAAATAAATAAATAAATAAAAACCAAAACAAAAACCAACAACCCAGAATGATAGGTATCTTTGGGAGGATATATGATGATTCTTAAGGATCTTTAGTGCTAATAATTCCTTAATTCAGTAGAGTTGCTGGGTTATTTTGCTTCTGGCAGGATCCTCCATGAACACCACCTTCTTCAGAGACAAGAAATAACTGTACTTCTGTTATTTGCCTTTGCTACTTCATCTGGCTAGATGAATAAGTAAAGTTTTGCAAGGAAGAGTCTTGGGAGATGTTCAGGTTGCCAAAGCCAGCCCTACTGCAGGACAGGAAGGGGTGAAATGACTTCTCAAGATTGTGATATTCCGAAGAGTCAGATACTTCTGTAGAAGAAGAAATGACAGCTTGCTTTACTTCAGCTGTATAAGCTTACAAAGTGCAGCAGGATAGATAATAATCAGTGTCAGGCTTGCTTGCACAGCTTCACCAATACTAACAGAGCACTTGTTTAAAGCTGGGAATTTGTTGCATCTCTGGAATGCTGTGTAGAGTACTGCAAATGTTAAGATTAGGGCATGGGCATATCTCTAGGCTTGCATAAACATGTCTCACAAAGAAGACTTTTGTGATTAGGAGGCTGTAAAGAACAACAAATCACAGAGGAAAATAAGAGTTCCAAAACAAAGATAAGCTCTTATGTGCAAGAAAGTGCAAGATAGTTTAAATTAAATTATTTTAAAATCATCTGAAGCTATAAATGCTCTTGGAAAGCTGTGTATCTATTTTCTCTGCACCTTGAGGTCTAACTGGGCAGAAGTTTCTTTATGTGTTTAAAGGACTGAGCACATTACCATCTATAACCCAGTTTGGCATCCACAATACAGATGTGTTTTGTTCTCGGACCACTTGCACAGCATGGATGTCACCATGCATTTGTCAACAGTACCATGAGCAATTATGAAGATATCACAGACTTATGAGAAGAGTCAGTGGTTCTATGACTATAGGTGTTGCACCACTCAGATATGTGGCAGTGAAATTGTTCTGTGAAGAAGGCAGTTCGTGTTCTGTACAGGTTCTTAATACAGGAAATACAGTGACTGAGAAATCTTATTTTCATAAAACATTGTTTCTCTAGTGATATATCCATTGTGTTTTTCTTTGGGATGTTGACCTGGAATTCTCACTGATCACAGGTATTTGAAAACATTCAGAGAATTTCTCTTCCTCATAACTGTCATTTCTCATAGGAATAATAAATTATTAATAGAAAGGATCTATTTGAGCAGATAGTGTTTCACACAGAGTAAAGTGTGGAAGAGGACAACATTTGCTTGAGATCAGGAAGTGTCTAGGGCATGTTTCAGGGAAAAGAGTAGGTTGCAGTAGGTGATAAACTGGTGGGAGATCAGGGTCTTCTCTTCTGCCAGAGTGTTTGTTATGGTGATGTTTGTTGTGTTGATGTATAGACAACATTTTGGACAAATGTCATATCAAGAGATGAAGGAACAAGCTTTATAGGGAAATAAGCTTAGAAATGCTGCTTAGGAAAAAGGACAGTCTGCAGTCTGCTCTTCTAGTAACTAACAGGCAAATAAATGTTAAATCTGACTTCTCCTGGAGACAGATGAGTGAGAATAGGGAGTATGTGCAAAGTTACTACCTCACCTGGTGAGACAGTGGTAGTGGTACAGGTTTTTGTGTACCCCAGCAATTGCATGGTTTCTGTATTTACTAGTTGGATCAAGATGTATGTTGACATCTTGTCTACAAGAAATACAGATGGTCTCCCTTCTTTCCTCTCTGCTCCTACTAGATGTGAAAGGTCAGAAGAAAAGCAGCAATGGAAATTCTTGCTGCCAGCACAAGATGCTTTTGACTATGTCTGCATCAGTACCACAGACTTTAATTTCCTTTATGCAGAACTAAGGTTAGACTCACTGAAAGATTCTCTGTAAAATAGGGTTTGTTTTGGTTTGCTTTTTTTTTTTTTTTAATTGAAAACAGCCTTTTTCTTGAGAATCAAAGTTGATTTTTCCTTCTAGTGCCTTCCCTCTTCTTAAGTTGTTTTTGAAAGGTGTTTCATTACTTGCTAATATGTAAAGTGATTCTTTTCTGATAGTGATGCTAACAATTTGCAAAAGTCTTTGAGCTGTGGGTTTTTTAGTTGTTTGTTTGTTTGTTTATCTTGGAGCTTCAATAGTGCTTGTTGCATAAAGACACAGTGACATTTGGAATTGACCCTGCCCTTATTAACTCCAGTTTTGACAGAAACCTAAAATTGTCTTTTTAATCTTTCTGTCAGCTCCCTCAGATACTGAAGGTAAACTCCACTGTATATTGGACATAACAAATGCTCTCATCATGCAGTTCTCTTTAGAAAGCTGAATGTTTTGGTTTATTAAGTAATGTTAGAAAACTAATTTTTCTATCTTTCAATACCAGTTGGCTGAGGTTTTTGCATTCAGAATTATACAGGTGAAGAACTCTAAAACTGTCCAGAACTCATTGCCTCATAATCATGACAACTGTCCAGAACTCATTGCCTCATAATCATGACAACTTTGCTGTAGAAAAAAAAGGTGCTGCTAAAAGGCTGTCTACTCTTCTTAGCACACATTTTCAAACTTGGTCAGTAGTTTGTCTTATGCTACCTTGCTACCTCAGTGCCATAATGAAAAAAAACCCCTCAGTCTCCATCTGTGCAAAGGAATATGCAGAGAACACTTCAAGAGCTAGATAGTTCTATGAAGGTTTGAGGTCAGTGATCTGGAACTGCTTTTAGAAATAGGTGTGTCTTCCTTCTCCTTCCCATTTCCTGACTTCCAAAAAATGTAATTTTTTTGTGTTTATTTAGATCATAATTGTTTTTCAAAATAAAATGTTTAGGACCTTGATTATGAAGAAAAAGCAGGGTGGAAAAGATGGAAATTCAAATGTTGGCATTCTCATGCACCTGGGGAAAAAGCTACATCAACAGAATATGACAGCCTTAGGATTAAGGATGAGTTGATTTATTGGATGATGGAGCTCTCTGGGCAGACATGGGAGGATTTTGTTAGATACTCGTCTTATTATGTAATTCGCTAAATATGTTCATAGCTCCAGATGGCTGGATTTAAAAACAAAATTAATAAATTATCTTTACACACTTTTAAAGTCCCCTGTTAATAGGCAGATAGATCCAAAGCATTATATAGAGACAAATTGATGGGCTGCTGTGAAATAAAGGGAAATAAATTAATTTTAAGCATTCTCCCTGCTCAATAAAGCACTACAGAAGCTTTGAGTCCACAAGAATTGCCAAATAT
This sequence comes from Ceyx melanurus, assembly GCA_024611195.1. NCBI lineage: Eukaryota > Metazoa > Chordata > Aves > Coraciiformes > Alcedinidae > Ceyx > Ceyx melanurus. Next base: position 115,876 of record JANHGL010011081.1, on the reverse strand, counting down.
TTTTGATATTTTTGTAATAAGGAGCTTATCTGGGGCTGAATGATATTGTTGTTGTTCTGCTTACTGATATAAAAGTAAAGTGTCTGTCAGGAAAAATGTGGCCTTATATTAAAATGATGTCTGGTCATATGAAAGAGCCTTGTAATGAGAATAAGTTTGGTTTAGAGATCATGTTAAGTTTGAATCCATCCATGTTTTACTTTTTTTTTTTTTTAATGTTATAATAAATATTGGTGCTGGAGAGAAGCCTGAATGCTCTCCTCATGCCACCCATTTTGGAAATATTTAAATGGGGTATAACAAATGTCTCTATGCTCTGAAGAGAACAAAGGCAGACTTCTCTTTCTCACTTCATTCCAAGGATGTCGCTTCCTCCCTTAGTCCCAGGCGCGAATATTCTTTAATTAAAAAAAACAGAGCCTTATTCAACTCTTTCTTCTCAAACCAAATGCCCATAAATGAGAGATTTGTCTGCATAAGATGGAAGCACAAAACACTGAATAGAGCTTAAAATAATCACAAGATAAATTTTAAAAGGAGGGGTCCTTTGTTTCCATGTCAGAATACAGAGCTATGACTCCTGTGATTTCCAACAAGGCAGTTCCATCTCTTTAACACATCTTTTCCTGTTACTGTGCAATTATTCCACTTGTTTTTCTCTGCCTTTGCTAGGGTAAGGCTTTGAACATATAGACAGAGGTGGAGAGAAGCATGAACATTGTGTATTGAGAATGTGCTTTCTTCCAGTCTTAGAAAGCTATCTGGGTATATCTCTAATTTGGAAAAGGACCTTACGCCCTCTCTCTGACTGCTCTGTGCCATTCTGCCTCTGTTCACACAAATGCTCAGGCTTAGTCCTCTTGTTTGGGCGACAGGTTTTGCACTTTTTTGTTGTCTGTAGTTAACGTAGCATGTTTCCTTCTCTTCCTCCCTCTCCCCTTGTTTAAAACAAATATTGCCATCCTTGAAGTGCTTCTCTTGCTTTTAGAAAGTTATAGTCCGAGATGGAGCAGGGCAGTGATCTGATTAAAGTGATTAAAACTATATACAGAGTGCATAATTAACCCTTGCCCTGTCTGTCATGGGGAGCTGATGCATGGAGCGGTATCTCTCCATGGCAGCAGGTGCATGCTACATGCCACCTTTTTTTTTTTTCTCCCCTTCCTATAGAACTTTAATCACTTGAGATAAAGAGGCAGAAGAGAGAGATCAGTGCTGTATTAATCCTCTCAATGGCTTTATAATTTCCCTACTATTCTGCTGCTGGTAATCAAGAAAAATAATGCTGGCTTAATCCTGGACTCCAAGGTCAATCATCCCTGAGCCTTTTCATAGTAAGGATGTAATTATGAAAAGATTTTTAATGAACATAATTTTCCTTACCTACTTTGGGACTGGCAATACATATGTGATTTCTTATTCCTAGTGAAAGAGTATTTCTTGAGTGGAGTAACAATTAGCCCATTTTGATAATTTTCTAACAGCTGGTTAGAGCAGCAGGGTAGTCACAGCAGACAAAGGCTATTTTGGAAAATGCTGGGGGTGCGAGAGCTTGTACAATAGCAACAGAGAGGCTGTTTCTGGGGATCAGCAGGGGAACAGGAGGGCAGAAGGATTGTAACAACTAATGGTTAAAAAAATAAGCTCATTCTGATTAGGTCTTGATGTGTCAGACAGATGTACAAGCTGGAGAGAGGCTACTGAACTCCAGAATGTTTCATAGAATGACTTAAATCTGCCATGATTTTAGTTATCAAACATATCGAAACTTCAGAAGTATTTTTTGCCTCTGATCTAAGGTGGAAAAGCTTTTTAGCTGTTTCCTGAAAGCTGACATTCTAAACACCTTGAATAGTTGATGCTGCTTATCATCACATTTAACTTAATTCTGTATTTCTTTCAAAATTACAAAAGGTGAAAGATATGCTTGTCGCTGAGACAAGTCTAAAAGTGCTAAAAAGTCAGAGTTGACATTTATACAAAAGTTGATGCTAATAGTTTACTAATCTCATGAGAAAATGTATCAGCTGTATTTGTGTTTAGAGAAAAAAAATGTTAGGGAATTCTCAGTTTTGTTCCTATAGCCAACATTTTGATTAATCTTACAAGATTATTCTGTGTCTTGCTTTTCACATTCATGGTTGATAACATCTAAAAGTTAAGAAATGTGCAGAGGATGTTAACACTTTCGCCTTCTGCAAAACAAACCTGTTCTTCCAGAATGAATGAACTTTTTACTTTGCTTTTTGTGATGTTGTAGTCCACAGCATCGAAACCATGAAGCCTCCTGTTTATAGTCAAAGGGAGTTTAAAAGTAAACCAGGCATCCAAAAAGAAAAGTCCACCAGATACTCCATTTCATAGAGATGCTCAGAATTCTGGTCTCCCTCCCTGCTAATTTCTTACAGGAGAAAATATCAATACCATATAAATAGAAATACTGTAGTAGAACAGGATAAAATCCACATCAACACTTTTGCTTAATCCAGTAAAAGCCAAGAATTCAAAGAAAAAGGCTTTTATTGCCAGTTCTGTTATGTTTAGTGTTATTGCATGAGAGCTGTATTCTTCATGGCTTTGTACTGCCTGTCTCAGTACCTGGGTAGATGTGGTAGACAATTCTTGCAAGGTACATTAGCTTTCAAAGCATAGATGACAAACCTTTTCTTTCTGAAAATTTTGGACTTGTAATATTGCATAATTTGACTCTTTCAAAGGAGAATAGAAAAAAAAATCAGATAACTATTTGGGATTTAACCACTGGGTTTAGGTATAGCATTGTCAATGAACTTGAATTTTCTTGCTGTAACATAGATTGTTTTATCTCTGTGGTGGAAGTTTTTGAGTTGTTCCATAGCAGTCATTTTATCCAGAGGCAAGATGAATTATATGTTCTACAATGTCATTTTTTTTGTCTCCAGGAGAAGATGGTGTTTTACAGCATCACAGCCAAAATAAAAAACCCTAATGGTTTTTTGAGTGATATTTTGATGTGACCAAAGCAAATGGTAGTTATTCTCTACATTACATTTTGAATGCAGTGTTTTGCAAGTAGATCATATTTTAAATCAACCCAATTATAAAAGTAGCTGAAATATTTATAGTGCCTGACTATGGCTGGAACACAGCCCTTCTGTTTTTTAAATAATGCACTTTTCATTGTCCATATCCTTCTATATGGGAAATTAGATGCTGGAAATCACTATTCTTTTTTCCACACACATTATGTGTTTTTAAATTTGTTTTGAAAAATGAAATGGATTTTAGCAGTACTTAAGATCTTGTGTAGGGTGTATTGTTTAAGCCTCCAACAGCATGCTAGATTTATTTGATGTGCTGGCTGTATTGTAGCAGAACCTTAAACTATAAGAAAAAACATTGTGAGAGTCCTGAACTCAAAAATTATTATCTATTGAAAAGCAAAACCTACACTGAACAGAAATGACAGCTGGTTAGTCCGGAGTTACAGTTTTGATAAATGATAAAAAGGGGCTTAACTATTATTTTTTGAGGGGGATGAGGGGTACAATTTCTTGTATCCAACTGCTTAGTTGTCATTTTATTCCTCATTGAGAAGAAAATACTACTGAAAATTAGGCTGCTTATTTGGATACTTACCTCCTGGTGAGGTTTTCCTTTAGGCCATAAATGCCAGTTGTGAATTTCCCAGAAGTTCCTCAGAAGAACTGGGGCTGAGGCCATCATTGTTCATCTAATAGATTTGGTTTGTTATTAAACAAAAGAAAACCCTGTTTCTGTTTTCCCCAGGAGTTCTCATTGCTCCTGAGAAGCAGGAAGACAAACTGTCTGAACATGGCAGTGCAGCAGGCAGGAATTCTTCAATAATTAATAGACACTCCAGCAACCAGTGAGGTTCATTTTCCCATTTCAACCTGGAATCTGGTTTATAATGAAGAAATAATGTTCCTGGAAGGAAGTACTGTAAAAAGGGAAACGGTCCCTGGCTAGATAAACTTGAGGAAAAGAGGTGTTTCTGAAAATACAAAACATTTTGGTTCTGGCTGAATTAAACTGAGTATTAACTTCATGAGCAGTTTCATATTGATGCAGCACTCTATATTTGGTCTGATAATTTCTGATGCAAACTGATTAGTAATTAAATATAACATTGTTGTCTTGCTGGAATTAGTATGGCTAAAAAGAGCCATGTTTATTGTTTACTTCACTCAGGTGGAGGATGTGTACACAGGAAAAATAAAGGGCACTTTTTTTTCTCTTTGGTGTTTTATAAGAGGATATATTCTTATTACCAGTCAGGTTTCTAAGTATTTTCAGCTGCTGTCTTTAATTTCCAATAAAGAATATAGGTCACACTTGAACATGGTGATCTGTGAGGAATTAATAATTGTAGAATTACAGGACAGATGAGGATGGAACGTTGTTGGTTTGGAGTCCAGCCCCTCCTAAAGAAGGTCACCTGGAGTAGGTCACTCAGGTCTCAAGCATCTCCAAGGATGAAGAGCGCTCAGCCTCTCTGAACAAGTTTTTCCAGTGCTTTCAGTAAAAAAAAAATAACCAACAACAAAAAAACAAACAAACCACAAAAAACAACAACAACAAAAAACCCCAACACAAACAAACAAAAAAACCACCAAAAAACAAAAACCCAAACATGCTTAAACAGAAATGCTTGTGCCAGTTGCCTCTTTCTCTATCACTGGATACTACTGAGAAGATTATATCAGTTTACAGTTTTCTCTGCAGTTTGTTTTGAAGACAGTGAGTGAAGCTCCTGTTCAGAGCAGACTGAAGCCAGCACTATGTATGTTCTCTTATTGCCATCACAAGTTGACATCTGCTTTGTTGTTGCCTGGATGTTACTGGCAGCATGCAGCAGGGTAAAAAAAAAAACCAAAACAACAAAAAAACAAAATAAATTAAACAAAAAAAATGCACAAAAAAACCCCTAACCAAACAAAAACCTACATACAGAAAAAATCCAACCAAATTGACCCCTACAGAAAAACCCAAACCAAACATAATGAACTGTGCCCTGCAGCAGAGTTATGCTGGATAATTGCACTAATAGACACTGGATTTTACAAAGATTTTGGCAGATTAAAATATAGGGCATATTAGTGAATAAATCAATGGCAATACATTTAATAGACTATGGCTCTGTTCCTCACTCAGTGAAACTACTTGATAATGACATTTTATTCAGTATATCATTTCAAAAGGATAGCAGTTTCATCACAACTGTAATGACTTTGATTAAATGTCGCATAAATGGAAGGTTTGAAATTTTATTATTGCTGAAATTTGGGGATTTCAGTATTTGTGGACAAGACTCTATTAATACTCTACCTCTCACCAGTAGCATAACACTTGGATGTTTGCCATGTGAAATCTTAAACAGTATGAGGTAGACTCTATAAAGCCCTGGAAGCTGAGAAAGTAATGACATAAAGGGTTTTTGTTTTTTCACTTAACTTTTGTGTATCTGCTATGAAATAATTTTCATTAAATTTATCTGCCAGTGTGCAAGTAAAATAGTAGATCTGAAAGATGAAGCAATTAAAGTAATAATATTTTCTTTGAATTTAAGTAGCACTTATCCAAGAATCGCAAAGCAATTTACTATTATTATTAATAAGGCCTGATTTGTATCTAATGTTTTTCATCAATATTCCTCAAAAAGTCCTTACCAAGGTGCATGTCATTAATTCCAATATCAAAATGAGGAAACTGGTGCACAGAAAGATAAAAGTAATTAGCCTAAGATCACTTAGAATCAGGGGCAGAAACAAACTTAGAAATACCATAATAATCAGTCCCATGCTCTTCTCACTTCACAAAATTGAATCCTATATACAAAAAAAAAAAAAAGATAATTATTTTACAGAATTTTTAAGAGCTGTGTCAAATAATTTCTATTAAAAATACCTCAGTACCTATCATCTTTAGGAAGCAATGGTATAATAAAGTAAGGCAGAAGCACTTAGATGAAAATTGATCTGCACTGGTCTGTTGAAGGATGATTATCAGCAGTGATAGTGACTTGATCTGGGTATAAAGAAATAAAATGAAAAATGAACAATGTTCACAGATTTCATTGTAGACAACATATTTTATTATAGATATTAAAGTGAACTGTGAATACTATGTCCAGTGTGCTGTCCACAAGATCACTGAACAACTTACCTTGATGGAGGTGGGAGAAAGAAGACAAAATGGATCTTCACCTTTCCAGAAAGCAATAATATACATACAGATATTAGTCCCTTTGTTTTCAAGCTGGGAATGGCTATTTTTTATGACATAGAATCATACCTTTTCCTTAATATTTTGTGGCTAATGAGAATGTGTAGTAGAATAGCTTTATTTTCAGGAAGTATATTGGCTAAATTTTTTTTGCAATGGCTTTTTCTCCTTCACTCCCATCCTGTTCCTGGGCTGAATTGAGTGGTATCAACCAATTATGGGAGAAATAGATATTTCTAAGTTTATCACAGCACTACTTACTTGCATGAGGCAATGAGCACACAATGACACTTTTTGGCAGAAATCGAAAAACTACATCTGAAATTGCAGGTCAAAGAGCATAAACCAGAAGAATAAAATTCTGGAAATTAACTAATCAGTAAAGAAAAGCATCAGTGACCAGACTGTTTATGGGTGCAATTCCCATCACTGTTAATGTTAATAAAATATTAACTCTATCCTCCACCCTCCAACTCTTTTTACACAAAATCACATGAAGTTAAAATTGCAAAATATTAATAAGTTATTGGGGAAGAACAATTTGTATGTGCTATCAAAGTGTTTGCATTTTGATTTGTTAGCAAGTTTTTTATTGTTTTGGGGAAATGTTGATAAGGTAATAATTACTGTTCAAGCTCCAAATTATGCAGATAAATGGCCTATTTTATTATGTAATTGTAATTAAGTTACGAAGTATTACATGATAACAGTGTTAGTATCAAACCTTTTGGGCAAGAGGTCTATCTGTGTCTTTCCTGTGTTGACCACAGCTGGTCTGATCTCACTGTGGAAACAGATTGCTACATAGAGGATTCAGCCCAAATCTCAGCCGTCTCATGTTTTAGCATCAATCCTTGTCTGTTCTGCTTCTTCTCTAGGATCCACTGATCCACATACAATGATAATTCTCTGTTGTAGTTCTTTGCTAGGGAAGACATGCTGCTTACACTTCTTCCTTGCTCTGGTGTTGGTACCCATGGGGGCAAGTGGTGTGGAAGAGCACATACCATGAAGTTTGTGAGTGCCTTGGTAGTGTTGGTTCCCCATCATTATTGAGAATCCCTTACATTTGGGATGATGATAATCTCATGGTACTAATTATCATTAGTTCAAATTTTGAAGCCTTTCTTAAACATAATGGTGAGGATTTACTTTAGACAGATGATGCTCTAGGTAAAAACATTCAAATAGCCTCCTGCACTCTGTGTGCTTTAAGAGATGATGCTTCTGAACATGTTGTTCATATACAGGCTATACACCAAGCAAAGAGGAGAATGGAAAGAATAAAAGGTGAGAAAACATCACTAAAAACTAGGCTGGAAACTGCCTGAAAGGCTTGGTTGTTGTAAGGAGGATAGCAAGGAATTGTTTCTTCTCTTTCTTGTACCAGGTTAATTTAATCATCTGCGTTTGAGTTACTTTTTCATTTGATAGAGAATGTTTTTGAACTAGCTGCTGTTTGAGGTCTGGCAATTGCAAGCAAAGGTAACCTTTGAAGCTGTGCATATATTTCTTCTCTAGTACGGTGGATAAGAATTAGCACCACCGTGTGATTCTATTAGGTGACTGTGATAAGCGTAAGTCACTGGTTTTTTTGTTTGTTTGTTTTTATATGAGCCATTCTCATTCAGCAGGTATGCTGAGGCATCCTGGAAATTCCACCCCATTTCTTGCAAAGCTAACTACATTGAACTAATTTTATGCAAAATAAAAGATTAGAGAAAAGGGGTAGCTGGAGGATTGTTTTTGTTTTCCTGTTTCTGAATTATTTTTTATTCCAGAAATATACTGAAGAAACAAGACCCATAGTCTCTCTGCTATTTGTTCAGAGTGAAGTCATCTTTGTTAGAAACTCTGACAACTGGTGTTCCTTCTCAGGCAGTCCCCTGATCCCTCACCTACCTATCTCAGAGGCAAAGAGTTTGCTCCTAATTGACACACTAACTTGTGTCCTAGCCAGATTTAGTTTGGTAGGTTTTTGGTTAGCATTTTGAAACTGCACAAGCTTGTTGAGTTTATATTGCACTTCTCCCTACAGAGCATAATAAATGTGTGGCTATTAAGTTGGGGTGTTTTTTAAACAGTGTGCTTGGGCACTGGGGAGAAACATAGTGCTTGGGGATTCTCAAATCAGAGAATGCTTGCAGGTTGCTGTGACAGGCTCTGCAGATGACAAGAACACCAGTTCCAATGAAACCTTGCCACCATAATTTGTGTAAATCCTGATTACAAATTTCTCCATGAAGCCCTCACTCTGAACATTCATAGATTAAACTAGACAGCTTCTTTTCGAGTTTTACTTCATCTTTGCTGTGTTTGCTCCTGGGGCCATCTACAGCACATTTTCTGAGATTTAGAGAAAGAGTGAAAAATTACAGTGCATGTAGAGCCATAGGAACATTCTTCAAGATACTGATTTTTATGAAAAGGGAGAGAGGATGGATTGAATACCAGTCTAGTTATAATTGTAACCACAATATTTTTAAATTAAAGGATATTGATTGTGTTCTTGAATCAGCAGTGATTGTTTTTATGAAGCTTTATGTTCACCATTAAAACTATTTTAATATTTCTTGGTCTAATTAGATTCTTCTATAGATGGCAATTAAGCAAAAGGGCTGCAGTCAGTTATATTGATATTAGATACAAGTCTTGCAGCAGTGCTAAAGTTAAATGCAGTCGGCAGTGGTAATCTAAAAATTATGTGCATTATTTATTGTGTGGTTTGCATATCACTTGTAATCTAGAATTGCCCTAATTATGCTATAAGATTATAAGTAGGAAGTTTATCTTCTGTACAGTACAGGTACTTTTCTAATTTTATTTTTAGAGATCTGGTTTATAACAAATTGCACAATAGATTAAGGGGTGAAATGAAAAAGGATTCTGCATCTTTCTGAACTTACACGTGGACTTTTAACTAGCTGCATAATATGTACTGATTAATATTAATGCTAGAGTGAGTAATCTTGCAGAAAATACAATTAAATTTATATTATGCGGTGCCATTTTCTATTCAATCTTGTATTGTGTTTTCTGGACCCCTAAATATCATCCACGTATGGATGCAGTACTCATTCTGAAGAAAATAAGAATTTCTTATTTTACTTGTACTATAGTTCTGTGTGATTTTTGACAGGTCAGTTAAGTAAATAGTGGTAAGATTTATTATGTCTTTGCCATTAGTATGAAAAGGTTTAAATTAAGAGTTTTTGAAAAATATCCTTTTATGCTATCATCTAAATCTGTGAACACAAAAACCTTAATTATATTTTGATTAAGTCAAAATAAAGCAAGAAAATATTTAGGATGTATTTATAAGTGTCAATCTAGGAAAGAAATGTTAGGCATTTATGACTGCTAGCCAAAATCCCAAAGCTAACAGGTTGAAACAGTGACCTGAGGTGGTTGTGGAGTGAGAAGCAGCTTCTCTTTCCTCCCAGGGTACATCAAATTCAAAGTTGCGGCTCCATCGTGATACTGAGAATAGAAATGTGTGAGACATGCTCTTCTAAGCACCTCAGGGAGAAAAATCTCATATATGCCAATACAGTGGCAGCTCTGAGACCATTAGGTGACAGATGTTGGATTGTAACAACACTGAGAAGTGTTTTGTTATATATTTCTATGAATGAAAAAAAATAACGTGGTTTAATTACAAAAAACAGTCTGTGCACCCCATATCTTAAACGATTCTAGATAAACATCAGAGAGTTGGTTTCAAGTAGACTTGTTTTTCAATGTTGACAGTGATCTTTTTAAATTAACTTTCACCTAAAGAGTATAGAGGCTTAAAGAAGCATTTCTCATTGTATTTATTACTCAAAACGCTTCTCTATTCGGCCTAATGAGACTTTGGCTATCTCACTGAGCATATTTGTCTGTTCTATCGAGCTGTGCACATGTCAGTGCTTGATAATAAAAATGCTGGTCCTTATATTATGTGATGTAATTTTCATTTTTCTTATTCTTTCATATTTACTACTAATAACAGGTAGCTTAGCTTGTTTTTTTATCATAGAAACAGTTTGGTTTGGAAGGGGCCTTAAAGATCATCTAATTCCAAACCCTCTGCCATGGGCAGGGACACCCAAAAAGGTCCCATCCAACCTGACCTTAAACACTTCCAGGGATGGAGCATCCACTACTCTGTTCCCATGCCTCACTACCTTCAAAAAACTTCTTTACATGTAATTTAAATCTATCCTCTTTCAGTTCAGAGTCATTACCTCTCATCCATTCAAAACACACCCTTGCAAAAAGTCCCTCTCCATCTTTCATGCAGGCCCCCTTTAAGTACCAAAAGGCTGTAATAAAGTCTCCCCAGAGCTTTCTCCAGGCAGAACAATCCCAACTCTTTCAGCCTGTCCTCACAGCAGAGATGCTCCAGCCGTCTGATCATTTTCATAGTCCTCCTCTGGACTTGCTCGAACAGGTCCATGTCCTTCTTAGGCTGGAGGCTCCAGAACTGAATGCATTAGTCTGTTATATATAGACGTACATCCCCAGATTTGTATTGTACCTACATAAGCTAGGAGGTAAAATTTTTTTGATAGTGACATAAGACAGGTAATTTATTTTTTTTTTTGATAGCTGAAAAACAGTCCAAGAATGTTTTTATTTTTTTTTTCCTGAAAGTAACAGTGTAGTAGGAAGGGTCTTGGGCACACTGCTGCATCAGCAGGTTTCTGTTAAGTGTGTGTACTTTGTGTCTGTGTTCAGCAAACAACATGAGGAATTGCAGAATTAGTTTTTCTCACATTTTTAAAGACAGAAAGAAAATAGACTATCAAACTGTACTGCTACTTTGCTCCCCAACAATAATGTTTCGTAGAAAGCTCCTGATAAAAAGAATAATTTCAAGCAGAGTTGCAGACACCCAAATTTTCCTCTGCCTACAGAAGTTTTCTGTTTTCTGGTGAACTGACTTTGCTAGTAACACAACTACATATTATAAAGCTACTCATCATTAAAAGACAAGGCTATAGGAATGAAAACTTTTGATGCCCTTCTTTTTCATAGTAGTAATTTATATGTTGTATAAGGAAAGCATTTCAATGTTTCTCTGTTTCACTTCAGTTGTGTTTCACTTGTGACACTTTGTTTGCTAGTACATTTTGCATATATTTCAATAATGAAGTCCTGTGTTCAAATAACAAAGGAAGTGGTAATCTATTTTGATTCTTTAGTACATATCTTCCTTGAAATCTTGGCCAGTTCTGCTTCTTTGACATCACCCTTGCTTGATTTCCTATCAGTCTAATCACTCTGTCAGAGAACTCCCACCTTACGCCTATTTCATCTTTCTTGGGGTATCTTTTTTACCCTTCCTCTTAATCTCTTTGATATTTATCAGCTATTTATCAACTACTTTTGAAAACTCAGATTTATCTTCCCATAGCAGTTCTTACAGATCCTGCTACACCTCTTCCTCTCATTCTTTTCTGTTTCCCCAGAGAATGTAAACATGCTGCTTGTCCCAAAGGATGTAACTGCCTAGAAATTACTTAACTCTATTACCTTTCTAGATCCCTCATACTGAAGTTGTATCTATTATTTACAAATTCCTCTTACTTTTAATAGTCCTGTGATGATGCAGCCTTTCCAATAAATCTAAAACTCTTGTTGAAACTAATATTTAAATTACTGCAATGCCTTTTTTTTGGTTGGTTGGTTGAAGTTTTTTGTTTGGTTTGGTTTTGTTTTTTCTTTTTTTTTTTTTTTAATCTAAAGATTACAGAAAGCTGCTCTTTGATGTTTGCACATGCTTTCTATCCCACAGTTTGACTCCCTCTTCCTTTAACTTTTGAGGTGGTTTATGATCTTTCCGATTGTGGAGGTGGCAAGTAGAGATCATCTTCTGGCTCCAGTCAGCCATTCATCAGCCCATTACCTTCTTGTTGTGTTCTCTAGGAATCCCACCTGTTCTGATTCCTATGCTGCTCCTAAGTTAAACTCAAGAAAAAAATTAAACTAACCATGTAAATGTGCCTCATTACTTAGTACTACAAAACACTTTCTGTAAGTGTTTCTGTGTGGGATGCCTATAAGAAACTTTGTGCATGATCCAGAAAATTAATATTCTGTCAAATAGAACTGAATAATTTCCATCTTCTTTCTTGTTTGGCTACATCATCTTTGGGAAGGAGTTGTCTGTCTTACACTTACACTGCAAGATCTTTGAGTCAATGACATTATGTTTCGTTTTATTTAATGAACTATTATTTTGTGAAGTCCTGCTCCATGTTCTTGACAAGACTCTATTCCAGATTGAGTCTATTCTCTGCTTGGAGGTGGAATTTCCATTATATGGGGAGCACAGCTGAAAAAATATCTCACCTTGATACAGCTTGGTTTCTATCAGTTTCATAAAAAATTTAATTGCTCGTTTTCTGCAAATCTCAACAATACAATTTACTTGTTATTTTAGGTTTGTGATGTACATGAAGCTTCATTTACCTTAGCATTCTCATATTCTTAAACCCTTTCTTTACCTTTCTGTATCCAGGAAAGGCTAGGTGTGCTACTTAATGGTTTGAATTTTTTTTTCATCTATATATACATCTGTTTCTTAATATTTTGTAAATTCTTTTTCAAAGGTTTCTTGCATTTACTTTCTAAAATATTTTCTGGTGGTTTATCTGATGGAACATTATGTAAAAGTATTACTTGAATAGATTTTATACAGAAGTAAAGAGAAAATGTCAGGGTATGACAGACTGCAAACAGAACTTTGCCAGTTTAAATGAATTTTAGAGTTTTATAACTCAAGAAACGCTCTGGATCTCAAAACTGAAAGGTTTTGAATAGCTCCATAATAGCATCTAATTGCTCTAGCTATTTATAAAAAAGAGAAATTGTAAAACATAGAAGTTCAAAATCTAGCTATTGCACATGCCCAACAATCTTTTCCAACAATAAATTTGTAATGATTTTTAGCTTGAGGACTTTGTGCTGTGCATTTGTAGCAGCCAAATTGACACGATGACGTGTAATAGTTCCAAAGCAGCTATTACAGTCTGTTGGGTAATTAAAAGCTAAATTAAACGTTGAGAAATGATCCATACAATCAGATTGGCTAATTTCTTCACTTTTGTAGATTTAAATCACTCAAGATTATGTTATTTTTTTTAAAGTAGGTTTATATTATTTAAACCACCATGAAACCCAATTCAGTCTCAATATGATGGTAAAGTTTTTTTGTGAAATACTTTGTATCTAGTGAAATACTTTCACACTTTTGTTGTCCAATCATCTCTTAATGGAGAGGACGTTTTATTTGGAAAATCCTGAGAAATATGACACCACTTATTTGCCATTAGTAGCACTACAGGGACACAGCAATGATAACAGATTTTCCCTTAGTGTGATGTATCTGTAGACACAGCACAGGCATTTAGGTGTATTCCCCATGCTGTTCCAAAGTATGCCTTGGGCTTGGACTGGGGTGAGAATGGGAGAAGTAGATGTGACATCCTCACAGCCACTTGCATTCATTGTGCTCAATCCAGCAAAGATGTCTGTAGAGCTAAAAGGTAAGGATATTGCAGAGTTCTTTCCATAGGTATTGAAGTATTTCTTTTGATGACAGTTTCTTAATCTGAAGCTATATGAAAGTAAGCAGTAATCTGATGTGACCTTCTGTATATAGCAGGTTTTTATATTTCAGTGAGATACCCTGATTTGAGCACAGCAACAAAGTACTTCATTCTTTGAGCAATTAATGGGGAATGTGTCAGGAACAAAACAAGAGACACTAGAGTACATTTGAGGACCCTCCAATGGCAGGAAAGTAATTAGATGAAGTTCATTCTTCAGATTCTATTCTTGAAGAGACTTTGACTGATTTTGCCTTTAAGTAGATTTAGATATATCTTTCAACTTTATCAGTTTCTTGATTAAGGAATCAAAAAATCGAGACTATGGTTTTCATTTACAAAAATCAGTTTTAAAAGAAGATTGAGGTCTGTTAGAAGTTAACTTTCAGCTTTTCTTTTTGACCAAGAAAGGACAAATGTACAACGATAGAACTTGTTTTGCAAACAGTTGCTCTTTAGAAGGGCTGTCTCGGGAGATGATTGAAAGGTAATCATGGCATCCATAATGAAAATTGATCTTAGTGCTATCATAGTTACATTTACTTACCTTACAAATATTAAAGCTTGTTGTCAAATTAGTTAACATCTCCAAAATAAAAGGAGGAGGGAGAGAGGTTTTGTGGTTCTTCAGACAGAGGTTAAAATTCATTTCTGCATTTGTTGAGCCAGCTGATATTTCCTTAGACACAAAATTATGGTATGATATGTACTCTGAAATGTAGTTTTATAAATGTATATGGAGTTAATATTCAGTTAACTTAATTGTAAATGTAATTCTCAAACTCCATTTGACCATGGAAGACATAACTGCAGTAGGTAGATCTAGACAGATCTCCCTTTGAACTCTATTTTGACTTAATTTTTACTTCATCTAACTCAAGAACTTTAATGGGAAGTTGGACTTATACCTTAAGATAAGACCTATGGTCTCATGTCCTGGTTTTAACAATTCTGCTGTCACGTTCCAAAGGTGACCTTTTCTTCAGCAGGCACTCTTGTGGGTCTTCACCAGCTTTTCCCCTTTTCTTGTCTTGTGAAGCGGGCACAGACTTTTATCCTGAAAACTCCAGACAAGCACTATTGCTCATCAGCTTCCTCTCTAACTGGGTTCTGAACATATCTCATTTCTGTTAGGCATTACTCATTCAGCAAACCATTCCTTCACTTACAGACTACAGTGTTTCTTTAAGAGATGGAATTATTGTGACTGGATTTACACACACATATATATACACCAAAGCATAAGATAAATCACTTTGTCTCTTGAATTTAAATGGATCAGTAACAATATTCTGGCTGAGGATCTGACCCATCATATCTGTTTTTGATTGTGCAGTTTTAAACCTTTATAAAGACAAAGTGCAAATCTTGGCTCCTCTACAGGGCTGGGTGTCTGCACATGAGAATGAAAATCTGGTGCAGGTCTGAAAATCTGTCTTTAAATTGGGAATAGGAAATGTAGTTCTGAGGATTTCTTTCCTATCCTAGACATTAAGGACTGCATTAAACTTTCTGTAGTGTATGGGTAACCAGATGGGGGAGGCAAGTTGGTAGTGAGGTCTGCATTGGTTATCTTGGCCGTTTAAAATCACAAATATTCAAATCAGCATCCTAAAGAGATCAGTTTCCCTGAGATAAGGGTGGATTAGTTTTGAGACTTAAAAGTCCAGTGAATGGAATGTGAGAATGCCTTTGCATTGTGAAATCATCATACTATTGCAACCTAAATCTCAACTACTTTAGAAATAAAGTTTTCTTTTTTTTTTGATCTTGGTTGCTTACTTTCAGTTATTGAAAAAACATTAGCTTATATGCTTAACTTAAACCTACTTCCAATGAGTAACTGCTTTACTTCTCCTAACTAAGCAGTTCTTGCCAGCTGTTGTCAATTCATTTTGTGGACCTGCCTCTTTTAACTCTACCTGGTGTAGGGCCACGTCATATCACTTTTATTGATTCTAGCATCCCCTGAGACATGTTTACCCTTGTAATTAAAAAGTAAGTGTTCTGCAGCTCCATCAATCTTTAAAAAGGGCAAAAGGAGGACCCAGGTAACTACAGGCCTGTCAGCCTCACCTCCATCCCTGGAAAGGTAATGGGACCACTTGTCCTTGATGCCATCTCTAAGCATCTGGAGGAAAGGAGGCTTCTCACAAATAGTCAACATGGATTCCGTAAGGGGAAATCATG
>JANHGL010011081.1:50260-99763 GCA_024611195.1 Ceyx melanurus | reverse complement strand
ATCTCTGGAGACACTTAAGAGCCGCCTGGATCTGTTCCTGGGTGACTTGGTCTAGGTGATCCTGCTCAGGCAGGGGTGTTGGACTATATGATCTTTCTAGGTCCCTTTCAACCCCTAATATCTGTGAATCTGTGAATCAGAGTGTCTACAGAACAAGCTGTTCCTGTTTTATTAGTCTTTATTAAGCTACGTATTTTTGCTGATCCATAGGTTAGACACTTCAAACAGGATTCATGGTGATGCTGCCAGAACCTTACTTTACAAGTATTTTTCAACCTGTCTAGAATTACCTTAGGTTTAGTATAATTTCAGACAGCTATTGTAGCACAAATTATGCTGCAATAAAGGCTACTGGTTAGACAATCCATATTTCAGGATCTAACAATATTAGGTGTGCATTCAAACTTGTAGTTACAGTCAAGAATGTTTTTAACATTTAAACTTTGTTTCAGCCATAGTTACAAGCCCCAGAGGGAACAGGGCTTTGCTGTCTCTCTCCTCCAGGACAGCACACACTACCTGCTTTCCGAGTTCTTGCTAGCTTACAGAATAAATGGTGAATTAATCTTTTGTGACTGAGAGAAACATATGGTACATGAAATTTAGAATGCTGTCCAGACCCTTTCAAAGAGGCTTCCATCTCTTTCAGACCTTAGGCTCTAGAAAATTGAACCAAAAGAATATATGTTGTACCTCTGACATAAATCCTGTGGTTAACTATTTCTCATCCTTTAATTTCTTCTAGTCAATAACCTGGTGTTGATTCAGTTCAGTATTTTGTTCAGAAACCTACTCTGAGGAATGCTGCTCCTGAGCTGCTGAGACAGTCACCTTCATCAGCCTGGCTGTGACCTTGCATGCACACATCTGTAAAACCTCTATTTAGCAAAGGCTAAACCCCTCCATCTACATTATTTTCCTTTCCCTAACTGGAGTCCTTGACGAACCTTTTTGTGTAGGCAGGGAAGGACAATCTCACCAATAGGTAACCTGCTTGTCTAATTCTTCAGTCTTACTAATTGCTAAAGTTGTAATTTTAAATCTGACTGGTGTTATCAGAAGGCCAAGTGAATGTGTTAGATGGGTCAGGACCTGCAAATCCAAGCATCTTAATTTGACCTTTGGCAATTGACTCCATGCAGTTTTATTCCACGTCTTTTCTCTTTAATTGCAGTTGAAGCTGTAAGTCTAGCTGCTACTACAAGAACTGAATTAGAAAAATGGAATAAGTTATTCTGTGATGCTTTGGCTCTAGGAGTAGCTATTTAACCCTGTGATTTTGAGAGCCATGCATGAAATCTGTCTTTGATGTCTCTTCTGTCATATGTACTTATAATGCTGAGAAAGAACACTCTCAAAAGGATGATAACGGGAAAGCTTCAGAATTGTGATAATTTTGACATATCATTACTATGATTTACATGATAAATAAGTCAGGTTGTAAGGAATAATGCAGTTTGAAATCCCCAACCACATATGCTTGATGAGAGGGGAAAAAAAGGGTCTATTAAATTTTCTGTATAGAGATTGTAGTTGGTGGTGCATAAACAATACATTCTATAGCAACGTGTTCATTGCTCAAGTTGTTATTGGCAGGCATTGTGGCATTTTTATAGTCATTAAAAGAAGACAGGTTTATCCTGAAGCTGATAACCAAATAACACTAACATGTATTTGTGCTTTGTTGAACACACCGTTTCATCTTTGGATGATTTTCCTGTAATGTTATGAGAAGGGATGGGGATTCTAACCTTCAGTATAAGTTAGTTAATAATGTGTCTTTTGAAAAGACTTTCTCCCCAAACCAGGTGTATTCTTGAAGGGGAGGAGATTTTATGAAAATAGGTGGCTCATTCTATTCATCCCCAGCATTTTTACTCTCTGGTTTTCTTAATCCTTGATCTAATAAAAGACCACAACACTCTAAAGCTATCTAAATGTATACAGATGTATACATGTATGTATTCCGTGAGCAGAGGAATAACTCAGTGTCCAGAAGAATGTCAGGAGAGGGCTGGACAGCATCTAGATCAAATTTGTGTTAATATTCCTACATTACAAGGAATAGTATTTGATGGATTGCCGAATCAAGTCTTCAAAGTTATGCTAAAGAATGATGTATTAACTAGGAATGTATTTAATATGTCCCTTTTCTTTCTGATGGCCTAGGGAACTTATTCCCACCTTGCAGATGTATCTGTAGGTACAAGACCCCTGGGAAAGAGCAGCTGTGTTGATTTTTACTCACTTTTTCTGTTGTTTCCCCTTCCTCAAGGAAAATTATATTTTTCTCTGGCAAGTACTGGAATCTGCCACCACAGACAAATGGGAAACTGTGATTCATAAAAGTTACAGAGAGAAAATTCAATTTATTTTTTCATTCTTTCTAAAGAGAAAGTAATATCCCTCCTCGAATATTCCTTAACATCCTGTCAGAAATGGGATGGCATCTGTCGTTTAAGCTCTTCAAGTACTCTTGTCTCACTTCCAACTTCTGGTTGTGGTAATCAAGTGATTAGAGAGAAACAAACTCATCCTAAGTTATCCTAAGTCTTCTTAAATTATTTTTATATGCAAATTTTAAAAAATTAATTCTTACCCTAGGAATGTTCTACAATATCTGTTATCTTTTGAAGTTTCTAGTGTCACCAATGTATGTTGTTCACCAGAGGCGTGCTGGTAGCCCTGCCCACCTAGCCTGTTATATCCAATGTGCTCATCTTGCTGTTGACAGAGATGAACTCAAAAGATAAGCAAAGTACTAGTAGTTTACCCAGATTCTCATTTAACCTTTTTGGTTTGTAGCCTATCATTGATCACAGTGATGGATATAATCTGGAAAATAAATATAAAATCAACAATTCTGAGTCCAATCATCTTCTTTCTTACCAACTTGCCATTGGATATCAAGGGTCAGGCTCAGGCTTTTTCAGGGTTCAAGTAGTTGGTCTTTATTTTATATGTTTGTTTTGATGCTGCTGTATTTCCTTTAATAATTTTTTTTTAGCTTTTGAGCAATTGGTTACAGATATGGCTACATCTGTGCAATAAGTTGATGAGAACTTAGATTTTAAGAAATACACTAACCTGCGTTGCTAGCACTTGAACTTGTCAAATCCTAAGTCTGCTGTTTGAATGCTGCCCATCAGAGAGCAGCCAGGACAAGCTGGTACCACCACAAGAGGAGCTGAGGTTGACAGCAAGGCAGCAGCAAGGTCCTCCCTGACAAGTCATATAGTCCTACCATGTCTGAAGAAGGGTCCTACCCAATAGTCCAGGCATCTTCAGACAAATCCATAACCCAATCTAAAGCCAAGAGATCAAATCAGAAAGGTGCAAGGCTGTGTGCAAGCATATCTACAACATAGCTCTGGCATGGCCCAAGGTCCTGAAGTTAAGAGCAACTCCTCTGTCAACAGTTGGAGGAAGAGGATGAGATTTCTTGCACCTTTTTCTTTTTTTTTTTTTTTCACACAGCTCTCTCAAATTAATAGTTTTCCCAGCAGCCTGATCCAAGGTTATACAGCTGCACCATATCAGAGCTGACCTTGACCCCAGGCAGGGTGGAAACTCAGGAGGGAAGAAAAGGCTGTAGAACTTGGTGCACTGCAGGACCCAATACTGGTCTTTTGGTTGCACTGGCCCACATTCCAGTTAGCATTTTTACTCTTCCAACTGCCCTGTAGAAGTAAATAGCAGACAGAAGTTGATTTTGGGTGTATGACACTGAATGCGTCTTTGTTAATCGGAAAATTGGGAAGGCAAAGAAATGCTGCTCATTTGGGTCTTGGAAGGAGTCAGTTCAGAGGCTTAAGAACAGCAGTGCCTCCTGCCCCAGGCTGTTTTGCTGCTTCAATCTCAGGGCAGGGCAGGCAGTGAGTCCAAGTGCTCACTTACCAGCAGAATTACACACTGATTGAATCCATGTTCTGCATGTTCCAGCATGTTTTTCATTTTGCCTTTTATTTTTCAAAGTACAAAAGAAAGATATGGCAGAAAATGACTGTAGAGATTGAGAAGGAGTGCAGATTTTTAACACTAGATTCTAACCTGCTCTTTGAATGGCCTCAATGTATGCTATGATCTAAGATTTAGACGTTAATTTGTAATGGTGTAATAGCTACATCTCAGTGAAATTGCTGTGATAACATGTGCCAGAGACTGCAGGCAGCTTGAAACAGTAAGTCTGAGAAAGCCAGATTGTCTGTTTTATTCTCATACTGATATTTCCTAAAATAAAACATGGGAGAATACAGGGGTTTTGTTTGTTTGTTTGTTTGTTTTTCCCTATCCTGCCTACTGTCAACTAGAGCTGCTGTGAGTAACTGTCCAGTGGTTTGGGTTTTTTTTAGGAAATTTGCTGTAGAACTTATTATAGATTGCCATATTACATTAACAAATCTTTCAACTGAGAACTGAGCTGCAAAGGAAATGTGAAAAGGAGAGACAGCTTCAGAGCTTACAAGATCCCCATGCATATTATATAGCAGCATCTTCTTCCAGCTAGAGATTAAAAAGAAAAAAATGTTTTTCCATCCTGTATTAGAATATAGCCCAAAATGTTAAAAGGACATAATAAACAGTTCAGATTTTTACCTGTTGTAGCCTTATTTCAGCAATGTTTGTCCTTACCTCATTTTCACCACACGCAAAATGGAGATAATGGTTCCTACATCTTCTGTAGAGGTCTCTGGTGTGCTGGTAGAAGCAGTTATTATTTTTCAAGAACACTTTCTACTTCTTATGCTTTCCATGGGTAATAAATTGTACTTTTTAATGGTAGGACTAAAGGTTTTGTGTAGAATTAAATCAACTTCTTTAAATGTTCCATTTTTCCTCTTTGTTGTTTTTTGCATTTTATGCATGTGTATGCATAGAGAAGAATCAGAAACCACATTCAAACTGCATGTTAAAATGTTTGTTTTAAAGCACTTTTGATGACTCAGCTTTATTTCCAAGATCCTATTTTCACTTGTTGTCTTTTACATTGGATATTTCATTTTTTGAGTGATATGTGTGATTCACTATAAAATATACAAAGGTTCAAACATGTATAACATTCAAAGACAACTTTGAGTACTGTAAAATGATTTGCAGAAGATTCTTACTGTCTGTCAGAAATCTGACCTTTTTTATCCAGCCCATGGTTACAAATATAAAATTTGTGACTGAATATTTGGCCTAAACATGGTAAATTCAGATAAATACTTAAAACCCCACATTTCCAGAGTTTTGGGTACACATTGAAGTTGAAGTCTGTAAATTTGTCCATGCATGTTATTTAAAAAAAAAAAAAAAAAAGAAAAAAGAAAAGAGAAACAAACTGAAAAATTATCCACCCTTCTCCTCACCCCCAAATCAACAGCAATCATGCTCTTCCTCAGTTTGTACACCATTGCTTGCTGGGATGAGAATAAGTGCTAAGTAGGGAAAGCATAAACCCAAGGCAATTTCAATTTCCATGTTGTGTGAAATAAATTGTTTTATTAAACATATACAATTCTCAATATGTATGTCTAAAACTCCTGCCTTATGCTTATAGCTCATGAGAACATGGGACAGCTGTTTATTACAGAGTCTTAGAAGACTGCAGGTTATGTAGCTGGGACATGATACTGGTACCAGTAACTGCCCTGTCTGCTTTACACTGGGAAGTGCACTCTTGCCTGGTATTCCCTTCCAAGTATCAAGGTCTGGGGTGCAATAAACACTTAAGCGTGAAGAGCTTTATTTGTAAGTTTTGGTGGGCTCTGTTACAAAGCCGTATTAAAGCCTTTTTTGCTGAAATACCAAGTAATCCTTTTTCTTTTTCAAAAGCACTAAGTGAAAATGCATTGATTTTTATTTTCTGTCAGCAACCTCAATAGCTCAAGATTATTACTATTTTTAAGAGAGATAGAGAAATGTCAAAAGTGCTTCAGTTATGTTTTTATTTTTAAGTATCACCAGACATCAAGGTTTTTTTTCAGTATTTGTCGTTTTGTTGTGGTTTTTGTTGTTGTGCGTTACAGGCTTTGGAGGCAATGGGAGGGAGAGATTATGTTTTATTTTGAAAAGCTACTTGTAATTCTGTTTTCTCAGAGATTTTGTGGTTCAGTAGGTAACACATTTTATTGTCTTAAATTTGGTCTACGCTGTAAAATCATCTCCCAAATACCCAAATGGTCTGGCACACCTTCATCTCTTCTTTATAATTATTCTTGAAAGAAAGGAGGTGAAAGGAGATAGATCAATTACATGATACTCCAGAGGGTAGTAGCCTGTAGAGAGGCCAGCACTAGCTTTGGCTATTATATGAGATTTATTCATTTAGTATTTTCTCTCACTGAAGATAGGTATGGATGCACTGAGTTTGCAGACCTAATACCACAATCAAAAAGCTGGACAGAAGGTACAAAGCAGAACAAGTCAAAACTAGCTTGGTGTTGCAGGCTAATGGGCATCCCCTGAAGAATTCAGTTTCCAGGAGCTAGCTTCAGCCAGCCCTTCCCAAGTTTCCAGGAGCTAGCTGCAGCCAGCCCTTCCCATGCTGGCTTCCAGTTTTGTTTTAGCTTCTTAGTATAATTTTAATCCATATGTAAATGCATTTTATTTGTGTGTATAAGTGATTCATCCTTTTTCATTCTTTGTAAGTCATTTTAGGAGATGAGAGAAAGCCAGTGACAGTCTTTTGTGGTCAAGTGGATCCTGCAATATTTTCTGACTGCTTTAGCTGCTCTGACATTTGATAGTTCTGCACTAACACAGTCCATTACCATTTGGATAGCAGAACCCTATTGTTAGGTGTTATTTTTGGTCTAAACCTGAATAAAATGGGTTGATTACATCTAAACAATGTTGTATTTAGCCTAATCACACATTGCCAATTAATTTCAAACCGATAACCCAAGGACATTTTGGAAAGTGACAGACTGTTTCTAAACCTAGGGGTGAATTTATTTCTTTTTAAAATGATATAAAATAGAAATCACTTGCATCTCAATGAAATTCACATCTTAAGAAAATGGTACATTTCCTATTGTAGCATTTTAAAAATTTTTACCTTGTATTTCCTCTTAATTTTCCTTATTAACTGTAATTCTGTTGTGACATCCTAGTGTCATATTATGATGATAGGAATCACAAATAAGAAGCAATACAAAATGCAAAGATTTGGATGAGCTGGGAGACATGAGCACACTGTGGAAATAGTCTCCTGTTTTTTACTATCAAAGCAATGAGTATTTGTCATATGCAGGAGAGGCTGTTTCCATCCATATAGCTGAAAACAGTGACCCAGCCATTTTCTGAGAGGGGACAAGTCAATGCAAGATCAAAAAGACATGATACTCTCAAACCCCTGTCTTATCTGGGAGCAGCAGATAGGTAATCATAAGTACATTAATGCAAACAGCATTTGTACCAGCCAAGTAAGGTTCAACTAACAATTTATTTTTAACAATGCTGACACTACCCATACTGCAGAAATACTAACAAAGAGCCTTGAGTAATAACTTCCCTTCAGATTTCTTTTTACAGTACTTGCAGCATTTTTCTGAGCATGCATTTTTGTCGTGTGTATAAATACGAAGATATAAAAACCTATTCCATCTTCCAGAGAAGAGAGATGTTAGTTTATTCTCACTTCAGAAAATTAAATGTTTATCCATCTGTGCAATTATTTTTTGAATAAGTTTGTAGACTTTCTTTAGCTGGGTTATTGTTTGCTTTTTTTGTAACATTCTTTGCTTTCACCATTGTGTTGCTCTTGCTACAGAGGAAATGCAGTAATGTGTATTCTTCTCCCTGCTAAGGTCTGAAGCAACCTTATATTATAAAATAACCAAAGATTGATAATCACAAAGGCTGCAAATGGAAAGCTGCACTTTATTTAGAAAAACATCTGTACTATTAAGAGGGGAAAAAAATCTTGCTTTTGATAGAAAAATATTTCTTTGGATTCTGAGGTCTGCTGTACAAGTTTGCCCCCACTTTTTTATTTTACAGTACCATAAATGTATACATTAAATTTTGTTTGCTTCAGAATCTCTGTGACCTGAACAGCTCTACTTTTTTTAAGGATTGTATCCCCTGATAAAACAAATTAGAAAAGTAGAATGGTATGATCAGGTCTACAGAGAACTTTAGACCATATGGAGTGGACCTAAGGCCCCTGATAACCTATTTCTCAAAATATTTTGACAAGTCATTCTATATGTTTGGTTGACTTAGCTTTTGGAAGAAGGCTGTGGGGTATCTGATTTTTCAGATCTGTTCTCTTTATGCAAAGATTTGGAAATAGCAGACCTTTGCGACCAAGATAGCAGTCTGGACCCCAAAATATGTTTCTCATATAGATATATAAAGAGAGTACAGGAAGAGTTGACATTGAGCTTAAAGTGCTGCTCAGTGAGTGCATCTTGCTTTGAATATCAGTTCAGCAACAAAGAACAAACCTTCCTATTTCCATTCCATTCCATGAACTTCCATTAGTTCAATGTTACAAATTCCTGTAGAAATGCTCTCCTTTAAGTCTTTGTAAATTATTCTGTGTCTGTAGCATGTAGGATCTGATCTTAATGATTTTTTCCTTTAAAGTTCAAATGATGTTTTTATGTAGCAAATTTTAATCCCTGTTCTTAGAGTAGATTTTCCTGATAAAGTATTGATTATCACCTTGCTTATCCAATAACTGCAAAAATGTACTTGTATGGCTTTAACTGTCTCTTGTGTGCACTTTTTAGCTAACGATGGCTGATTTGGTGGCCTGTACATGCTTGTATCAGGTGTCTGTGACATAAAAGTCCTTCCTTACATTGTGAAGATCAACTATGGAATGTTTTTATTTGTCCTTCACTTATTCTCAATGAAAGCATGTTGCAATTCCTTAATCTTTCAGGAAAATCACAAATTTTTAAACAAGCATCCAGGTACAGTAGATATCCAAGCCTAATGAAATTTCTAAAATCCAGTAATATTTATTATTTTTATGTATTTGCCAGGTATCTAACAGCATTCTCTTGAATCTAATTTGATACTGGAAAACGTCAACATTTTTTAAACTTCAAGGCTAACTGAAACATAGTATTAATTTTAGCTTTACCAGGACTATTTGTCTATATATATGTGCAAGCGTCTGCTTCCACTGTACTGCACCACAACTTAAGGTTCATTTAAAAGAAGTGCTATAAAGAAATGGATCTTAGAAACTCATGTATAATCAATTGTACGTTTGTTTTATGCTTTTGAGAGCATATTTAATCTTAAATCCTCTCTGAAAATGGTGCTTCAATTATTGTTATGATAAAATAAAATCTTGAAGGCATTTCTTAAACAATTTCCCCCAGTTACTTCAAATGCTTTTCTTCATTTAAGCCTGGTGAAGAACAGATAAGAATGTCTTTTTCTTAAAAACTCTTTTCTTCCTTCTCTTTTTTTTTTTTTTTCTGTTACCATCCTTTAAGTTTTTAAGTAAAGAGTGTTTAAATCTGTTAGGAGTTGGAGAAGCAGCAACTAGATTTGTGTGCATTTGTGTCAAAGTAAGGAGTTAAGAAGGCATGTATTATCAAAAATGAAGCCACATATAAGAAACGTTTGAAAATAGAGGGCAGCATTTTTGTGCCTCCCATTTCTCTTTCTTTCCTGATGCTTGTCAGTAAACCAGAATGTGCTGGTGGGAATTGCAGCAGCTGAAATAGCAGCGGTTGTCTGATTCCTGTAATACAGTCATGTCCTCAGCTCAGCTTTCCTCCTTCATTCCTTCTGTCAGCTCTGGCCTCATCACTGAGTTTTGCATTTCTGGACATTATGATTAACAGACACTCCTAGTTTATTTAACATCCAATTAGTGATGTGTGGTTTGTTAATTTAATTTACCTTTATTAAAAAGAAAATATCCAGCTACATGTAACACCAAGGCTGTAAAATGTTAAAAGTTTCATTTTGTCCTCAGGAGAAAGTGACTTGATGCTTGCTACAATCTCAGCTACTGCTGCCAGATCTGTGAGACTTGTTTCTTCCTCCTAAATGCATACCTGTTTATATTTAAAAGGATGCGCTAAAGTGTATAATAAAAATATACAGCCTCTTCAAAATCATTTCCACTGATAAGTTATTTGAAATGTTTTTTTTAAACAGAAGCTTGTTTTGTATTATACTGTTAAAGACCCAGTGGTTCTGGATGCTGGCTGAAAAAAACACCACTCGCCCTGGTGACTGCCTGCAGTGGGCCTGCTCTACCTGTTGCATCTCACATCACTTTGAAGATGACTCTGAGGCTAATAGTTTCTACTGCTAGACCATGAATATTTCCCCCTCACACCCCGTTTTAACTGCTGTTGGATAAGATTACACTATCCACTTATATAGCTGATATTAAAGCTATCTGGTGAATTGAAAAGCCACCTGAGTGTTCTTTGCTTAGAATAGCTTGAGGCTATATATTTTTTCATGTTAAAAGCTCTAATGATGTGCTGGATGATAAGTTTCTAGGCAGAAAGAAACCCCTCACTGTGCACAGGGAAAGGTCAGGTCAGTGCCAGAGACTGAACTTCCAAATTGCTCCTTTTGCACGAGATGTGAGAAGGGAATTTCAGAGTGTTGGAGCAGAAATTTGGTCTGCTTTTGAATTTAGCTGCTGAATCATCTCAGGGAGCTGTGTTACTAAGCAGTGGCTTAATTTCCTTAAAATGACATGGGAAAACACTAGAAATTTATTACCAAAGTAGTCCTAAAATACAAAGTGGGTTTATAGACCTCAGGTGATAGGAAAGATGAGTCCATTTAATAGAGGACTAACCCCCAGATAGCAGTTTCTGTGTCATCTGTAGAAAAAGGGCAAAATCAGGAGGGGGGGAAAAAAGGCAGAGCAACTCCACCCATGTCCCAGTTTACAGAGCAGAACTGGTGAGAGACAAACAGAAGAGACTGCCTCATCATGGGTGGTTCCTCTCCTTGAGCTCTGCAGTGTTGCATCCTCAGCTTGGTTGGCTTTACAGAAACAATTTCTATTTGTAGATCAAATGTATTTAGGCCCCTGTTCTCATTATGCCCAGGAATACTTCCTAAAAACTCTGTACAATGTTTTAGAGGCTTCACAACCTGTATTTTAGGCTCTGGTTTATCTAATAAAATGTACAAAGTTCTTCTTTGTTATAGTAGCTAACCACAAGATGACTTATACCCTTTTGTGTGTACAGTTGAGTTTTCCAATAATCTTTCCCTAGGGCTAGAACTAACAGCTCTTTCAGTCTGTGTGAAAGTACTTACAAAGGGGAAAAAAAGCTGTTACAAATATGGCTATTTGCTTAAACATGTGGAAACATTTATAGTGTAATGCTAACTGTTGGGTTTTGGTTTTTATCCCTAGTTCTAGACTTTTGGTGTGTATATTTCAGTAAATTCTTTTAAACTTGTCAGACAAGAAAAGTTTAGCTTATTTAGATAAATAAAATCAAGAATATGAAGGAGTATGATTGTTTTCTATAAATACTTTAGGACATAAACATCACAGAGGAGAAGACAGCTATTTAAATTAAAGGATAGCTTTGGCAGAAGAACAAATGGTGTACATTGGCCATGAATACATTTAGTTGGAAATTAGGAGTATTTTTAACAGGTTGAACCACAAAGCTCTAGGAAACTTTCCAACCAGGAAAGTGGTGTTAAAATAACCTCAATATTTTTACTACAGGATCCAGTACATTCAGAAGGAAGATTGTGTGGTGGAATGTAAGAGAAATGGGGAACTAGGCTGACCCAGAAGTTCTCTCCTCCAAACACACTTAGCAAGGAGCTACACACACAAAAAATACCTTCTTGCCAACATTTTGCATGATTTGTGTATTTTTTCCATTTTCATTGAATGGTTTGGGTTGGAAGGCACCTTAAAGATAAGGGACAGTGACACCTTCTACTTGCTCAAAGTCCATCCAACATGGCCTTGAACATTTCCAGAGATGGAGCATCTACAGCTTCTCTGGGCAACCTGTTCTAGTGCCTCACACCCTCACATGTAATCTATATCTAGTGTCACTTCAAAGTCGTTACTCCTCATCCTGTCACTACATGCCCTGGTAAAAAGTCCCTCTCCACTGCTTCTGTTGGCCTCTTTAGGTATTGAAAGGCTACCATAGGATCTCCTTGGATCCTCCTATTCTCTGGGCTGTAGAAACCTCAGTAGTCTCAGCCTGTCCTTACAGCAGAGGGATTCCAGCCCCCAAATAATCTCATAGCCTCCTCTGGACCTGATCCATCAGGTTCATGTCCTTCTTACACTAAGAGTCGCAGATCTGGACACAGTACTCCAGGTGGGTCTTACAAGATGGAGTAGAGAAGAGAATCACCTCCCTCAACCTACTGGTCACTCCTCCATTAAGGCTCAATTTCTGTAATATGATATATTTACTTAAATTAGAAATGTATTTTCACTCTCTTCAAACCACCAGTAAGTATTTGAAGTTAAATTCATTCCAAACTTATTTTTCAAAGTCAAATGCATCAGAAGTACTTCTATAACATATATGACTTATTACACAGGCTCAGAGGAGTGGATCGCGAAGAGAGGTTTTCAGGTACCACTTTATAATGTGAGAGCTTCCTAATATTAATTTTTGTAAGGACTCCTTAACAGTTGATGAAATCTTTTGTAATTACCATAATCCCCTCATGAATTGAGTATTTAATTTGCAATCTACTTGCTGGATTTTGTTCTATGTTATTATTTATATTCAGTTTGTGGTTTTTTTTCATTTTAACTTTTTTTTTTTTTTTAATGTTACTTGCAGTTCAAACAAATCATAGAATCATAGAATATCTAGGGTGGGAAGGGATCTCCACAGGTCATCTAGTCCAGCCACCCTGCAGTGAACAGGGATACTCTCAACTAAACCAGGTTACCAGGTTGCTCAGAGCCTTGCCCAACCTCACCTCAAATATCTCCAGGAATGGGGCCTCAACCACCTCCCTGGGTAGTCTATTCTACTGAGGTTCTACTACCCTCAAGGTAAAGTGCTTCTTCCTGATATCTAATCTAAATATACTCTTCTGTAATTTAAACCCATTACCCCTTGTCCTTTCACTAGGAGGCCCTTGTAAACAACCTCTCTCCAGCCTTCCTATAGACCCCATTTAGGTACTGGAAGGTGGCTGTAAGGTCTCCCTGGAGCCTTCTCATCTCCAGACTGAACAACCCCAGCTCCTTCAGCCTGTCCTCATAGGAAAGGTGTTTCAGCCTTTTGATAATCTTTGTGGCCTTCCTCCAGATCTGCTCAATCAGCTCCATGTCTTTCCTGTGTTGATGGCTCCAGAACTTGATGCAATACTTCAGGTGAGGTCTCAACAAAGCAGAGTAGAGAGGCAGAATCACCTCTTTCTGCTGGCCACACTTCTCTTGATGAAGCCCAGTATACAATTGGCCTTCTTGGCTGCAAGTGCACACCGATGGCTCATGTGCAGCTTCTCATCCACCAACACCCCCAAGTCCTTTTCTGCAGAGCTGCTTTCTAGCACCTCATCTCCCAGCCTGTATTGATAGTGGGGGTTGTTTCAACCCAGGTGCAGGACCCTGCACTTAGTCTTGTTGAACCTCATGAGGTTCACCTGACCCCACCTCTCCAGCCTATCCAGGTCCCTCTGGATGACATCCTGTCCCTCCAGCCTTTCAACAGCAACACTCAGCTTGGTGTCATCTGCAAACTTGCTGATGGTGCTCTCAATCCCACTGTCAATATCTTAATGAAAATATTAAACAGTGCAGGTCCCAATACAGACCCCTGAAGGACACCACTTGTCACTGGTCTCCATCTGGACATTGAGCCATTAACCACCACCACGTGGATGCAACCATCCAGCCAATTCCTTATCCACTGAACAGTCCACCAACTTGTCCACTCAACAGTCTTTCCAACTTGGTGAGTAGGATGTTGTGGGGGACTGTTTCAAAAGTTTTGCAGAAGTCCAGATAGGTCACATCTACAGGTCGTCCCTTATCCACGGAGGTAGTCACCTTATTATAGAATGTCACTAGATTTGTCATGCAGGACCTGCACTTGATGAAGCCACGTTGGCTGTCTTTCATCACCCCACTATCTTCTATTTGCCTTGTTAGATTCTCTAGGAGAATATGCTCCATGATCTTCCCAGGCACAGAGGTGAGGCTGACAGGGTGATAGTTTTCAGGGTCCTCCTTTCTACCCTTTTTAAAAATGGGTGTAACATGTCCCTTCTTCCAGTCCCCAGGGACATCACCTGACTGCTAAGACTTTTCAAATATTATAGCACGTGGCTTAGCAACTACATCAGCCAAATCTTTCAGGACTCTGGGATGAATCTCATCAGATCCCATGGACTTTTGTATGTTCATGTTCCTCAGGTGGTCATGAACCTGATATTCACATAAAGTGGGGGGGACTTCATCACACTGGTCCACACCTTGCAGTTGAACTTGGGAAGTATTGGGAGAGAGGTTGTCAATGAAGACTGAGGAAAAAAAAATGTTGAGAACCTCAGCTTTTTCCTCATCCATTATTACTAGCCCACCATTTTTACTCATGTTTGATTTGATGTGGCCAAAACTTAGTCATGTTGACAAGGGTATGAGTTAAGAAATATAATTGACCTAGATTATTCACTTGTTTTCATTGTATTATATTTTGTAAACCTTTTCCATATGTGGTGCTTTATTTGTGTGTTTTGGATCAAGACAAAGACTGTATAGATAATTCACTTGCTGTGATTGATTCAAAGAACTAGGCCATTTTCTCTCTAAATTTTATCCACAGCATGAATATTTTATGTTGCTGCTTATTAACACTTTTGAGTCTAGGGTCTGGGTTTTCAAAGGTTCAGTATCAGAAATTATGCTAATACATACATGTTTGAGGAGTCTTAAGATATGAAAAATCATAATTCTTCATACACCAAGTCTCATCCATTAGAATGCTAATTATAATGTAAATACATAAAATCATACTTTTGCCTCAAAAAACCCTCCATCTGGAGTTTTAATTCTATTCATAAAATTAGACAAATGTGACCAAGAATCCTCACAGGAAAGTCTTTGTTTCTTTATGTCTAGAAATCTGAGTAGAGACCTATAGAGCAGCATCAACTATTTCCCTCTTCTGAAAATTAATACAGACCTTGCTAGAATAAAAGTGAAAAGATGCAATGGTAGCTTTTATTATCTGAATGCTCTTTTATTGAATAGCCTGTTAATAATCACTCTAAGTGGGTCATGAATAAACAAGACATGTTTTTGGACAGAGTTTTGATAGAGAAATACACTTTTTAAAATTATTATTACTATTATTGTTTCCATAATGCTTCTCTCTTGTGTCCACGGGTGGTTGTCAGTGTTTGCTACTCTGTTGATCAGGCTCCAAATCCTGTTATGTGTATTTTACTGCAAAGGAGAAGGGAAATTAATCTACGATTGATCAGGTTTCAGTTCCTCTTGTGTATCTTGTACTGGAAAGAGAAAGGGACATTAATCCACCTGGAACCTGGAAAAAGTGAAATATATTTGATTAGGTGGCTTGTATTTGTAAGGGTTTGGGTTTTTTTTCCCCTCGAGCAATCTTACCATGTGATTGTCATTTCTCCTCTTTTCTTATATTCCAGGTTTTTCTCCATACTAAGTAAATAAGGGTCGTCTGGATGATTATTTAGGCAATCCTCCCTTGTCCTGTTCAGGGGGTGGAAAGGGATAAGTTCAGTGTGATCCAAGATGGGTGTTGTGCAGTTGTACAGAGCACTGGTAATAAAAACAAATAGACTACACAAGAGGTCTGCACATTTTCTTGAATTCCACAGTCTAGAGAGGAGTTTGTTTAGCAGGACAGAAGAACCACAGAACTTATTTTATGTTTCACTTTATTTATTTTTTTCTGTCTCAATTTGTCTTTTCTGGGGATCTTTCCTCTTTAAAAATTATAATATGGTAAAAGTACTATCGATGCCAATTTACCTTAATATTTTGGGCTGTAAATGGCATCAGGTCACCAACTGCTCCATGAGCAACTGGGGATGGGAACTAAGCTCCAAGATAAACTCCATCCACTCGTGAGTCAGAGTCTTTGGTGTTCTGATAACCAAGTATCAGAGATTGCTTGAGGCTGGTCCTGAAGGCAATCCAGATACTGGGCCCAAGTAGATACTGCTAATAATTAAGATGCTGTCTAATTAGAAGGTTTAGAAGCAAAGGGAAGGTTTAAAAGCAAAGAATAGAAATGCTGCAAGTGCTGTGACTAAAATAGATATGATGTGTGTAGATAGTGTGTTCTTTTTTTGGGAGGAAAAGTTCCTGTTTGGATTAGGACTCTTGTCCATGGCAGTCCTTCTGTCCAGTTATCTATTAAGGACTAGAATTAGATTAAGAGCACAACCTTTATGTATTATTCAGTGCTGTTCAGCCTTGCTTCTTCAGCTTCTTACATGTTCCCCACAGACTTAATATGTCTAACAGTAAAGAATTCCATGGCTACAGATCTGGGGTTGGTGTTTTTCCCTAATGTTGCTTTGCTTTCTTAGCTGATGGGAGAGGTTCAGAAGGTGGACAGAAAAGAAGGAGGATCTTTTCTTTCAGAGAAGATAGAATATGGGTGAGAATGATGGTCTCCTATTAGCAAAATAATCTCAATGTATCTGTGTTCTTGTGTGCATTTTTATTGCATTTGTATTGCATTACAATGTCTTTAATAAACATTTTCTTCAAAGAAACTGAAGCTCAAGCATTGAAATAAAGGATAAATTGGAAATTGAGCAGTTCTTATATAATGTGAAACTTCCATAGGGCAATGGCCAGTGGCAAATGTAGAGAAGAAGCTGCTGGAGGGAGGGAGAGCAGAGGAGGAAGAGGTGGTGAAAGCCAGAAAGAAACAGCAGAGAGCTAGAAAACTAGGACAAGAACAATTCTGATGAAATGAAAGAGGAACAATGGAGGAGAAGAAAATTCAATTGTTTTCTACAAAGGGTTTCAAAGAAAATATCTGTTTACTAACAATGGCATTCTGCATTGCATTTTAGAGTAGCACCAGTCAAGTAAAATCATGTCAGCATAGTGCATTAGGAGGTAGGAGAGGGATGGAGTGACTTTATTGACAGGTAGGATAAGAAACTTGGAAAGTCTGGGTAGTTTTTCATTATCTGATTGTTTGAAATAGCTCTCTACCTTCCACAGCCCGAATGAAGACTGATTTACTGTGTCACATCATCAAAACAAAATCACAGTGTTACTTCTTATCTATATTAGAAGCCTGACTACACTGATATTCCAATCTGTGGATTTCTTACAAAAGGATGAAGCTCTGAAATGCTGGGGTGGACACACAAATCTCATATTACAGCCCTATTAAGATTTTGGTTTTTTTTACTCTAAAGTAAAACTAAATTCCTCCTTTGATATTTTGAGCAGCCACAAAACAAAGCTGCGAACTACCCCTTGCAAAAGGAACCAAGGGGCTGAGTTCTAGTTGTCAGAATTGTGGCCAGAATTTATTTTAGCAAGTGGTTTCTTTGTGCTGAGAAGGGAAACTTAAACTGTTTTTGAATATGAAATAGAGATATGCATGATGTCTACGTACTCTTTAGATAATACTTGGAAATGTTGTTGGTTGCTATACATGGCTATTACACAACCATTTTGATAAGCTCTCTATAACACATCAGTATTAGTTCACTCACTCAAAATCTTTATCAACAGTCTGCTTTTAACAGATTTGCTTCCAGGATTGTGCAAAATGAAAATAAGCATATATTTAGTTAGATTCTTGTTATAGTCAGTAAGAAAGTAAAAGAAATCTTACACTTTGCTGATTGCAGGTGGAGTAACATGCATTTTTATTTCCCCTGTAAAGAGCCGCTTACATTTGGTGAACTCCTAGAGTTTGCAACAAAGCTGGCTTCTCTTCTTTGATGGGTTTTAGTGAGGTTGAGCCATTCTTCAGGGGTGCTGATAAACAAATCAAGTGGGTTTTTTTTCTCTTTTCCAGATGGAGATAAGAAATTATTACTGCCAAAATAGGAACTTGTTTGTTCATATTTTAGCATTTACTGTTTTCAGCCCTCATCTTGTTCAGAAGCAGTGCTGAACTGTACTGCTGAGGTTATTTCTTCTAATCAGTAGCAAGCTACAAATCTGTTCACCCCTTGCTTTCTATTTTTCCAATTACTATCTGGAAAATTCTTTCCATGAAGATCTAGAAGATCACCATATAAATCTTCTTAGAAAATAGATTTTCTACATGTTAGCATTATATTTCCAGGAATGTTGTTAAGCAGAAGTAAGATCTACTAAAAGCTTGGCTTTTGAGATTCCATGTGATTTGCATGTAGGTGCTGTATCAGGTCAACAGACCATATTTGTGGGAAGAAATAAATATGTGCATATTGTGTCCTTAAGTACTGTTCTTGGATGCTTGAATTTATTCAGATGTCTGGATGGTATTCCTAAAATTTTTAAATTACACTACATGCTTTTATCTCCCATAATACGTTATTTGCTATCAATTACAAAAACATCAAAATGTTAAAATGGCATAATTCAGTAATTCAGAAATATGACAACCTTATGAACATTGTGAGCCACTTTACCAAAACCAAATGTCAAATTTACCAAAATAAAATGTCACATGGCTTTTGACCTTAAAAGAGAACATCAGGGATCATTCCTTGCATTTTTCAGTTTCCCATTCTGCTTAATGGGCATGGGATAGCCTCCAGTGCAGGAAACATTTCATGAACAGACTCGCTTTTCCATCAGTTTAATTTTCATTACTTTTCCCTATAATTTGTTTATTGGATTCTGTATCTTTAGAAAATTTTATTACTCTGTTATTCAAGCTAAAAAATAGCTATTTTTTCTTTCCCAAATGAGTTGCTTGAAGCAAAGTACCTATGAATACATGGGTATTTTAATTCACTTACTAAATGTATACAGAGAAAATTTACAAGCAGCCTTTTTACCATTTTTTGTCTGCTCTCTGTTGCATAAGCTAAATTATTTACAGTATGATGTCTCACAAAAGAGTAGAAGATTTGGGTTATTTACTTTCCTGATAAGAAAAAGGGATTGAAGTTGCTGTGATATGCTGCTTTGTTAATTTGGTATTTGTTCCCTAGTGTGTAAAATCTTTTTAAAGAGAAACATGAGTATTGGCAGACTCTTTTGAAATGGTGTGGAAGTGGTAAGATTAAACAAAACATGAAAAGGCCTTAAAAATATAAGTCAGCAAGTGTTTGATAAAAATAAAAGTGCTCAACAATAAAAACCTTTAGGATGTTTAGTTTATTTGCTTTCTATTTGCAAATGGCCCCTGCACTCTGTCTGGGAGTAGTTCTTACAAGTTATGTGTTTAGGAGACTAAGCTGGGTATATTGAAAGAGTGTGTTTGTACAGTATAATGAAAGCTATTGAAAATGGTCATGCTGAAGATCTCCCCTTAATGAGGAGATTAAAATCCACAGAGAGCTTGAAGAGTAAAATTTGCAGCTGTGTTGCTTGACAAGATCCTTTGCCTGGAATGTGTCAGTCCATGCTGTTTACAGATGTACAGGGTTTTCACAAGGCTTTTCTGCACATACAGGTGCTGTAGACTCATCTGACACCATGGCTCCCGTCATTGTAATCCCTCCACAGAATACTAGCATTGTAGCAGGGAGCAGTGAAGTCACGCTGGAGTGTGTGGCCAATGCAAGGTATTGTAAAATCCACAGATAGGTTATGAGGAACTAATTTTAATGCGCTGTCCTTTACTGAGAAGGACATAGGAAGTTATTTTCATTTTTTAATGAATTTAATGATTGAAACAGAATGCTTGCTCTTCAGAGTACCCTTATGAATCTTGTTTGTCCAACATTACTGAATTAAGCATATTGACTTTTCTGGCCAAGTAAGGATATAGGCAGAGTTACTTTTCCACCTGTTACTCACACGATAAAGAAAAGAAGTATAGCGCTGTTCAATCAGCAGACATTATCTTAACAAAAAAAGTTATGTTAAGGGTTAATAATATTTCAGCTCTATTGCCAATAGACCTGAAAGGTGATATTGTTGAACAGTCTGTGCTTCCTAGTAAATAAATTAACTAAGATCTCCTATGAAGTAATTTATTCCAGACACTCTCATTTTACAGTGATTATTGCTCAACTGTTTGGAATGTACCATAATGCAGAAGCCACAGCATTCTTCCTGTTTCAGTCTAGCTGGCCTTGAATGGCATTGAATTCAGGCAGAAGTGAATAGTTGAGGTCCTCAGATGAGAAGACGACAAACTTGTTCACTTCCCCTCTGAGAGCAGCGATGTTCTTTGTCCAATTAATAGTGTTTAGGCAATTGAGTTATTATGAAAGCACTTCCCATGGAGCTGATTGCCATAGCAGTATTTACTCTTTTAGCTCAGAGAAATCAAGTTACCAGTACTCAAGTTCTATGGCTGTATCAGTTAACCATACTTGTATAATGTCACTTCAGTAGTCTGCGGTCTTGATATGTAGATTAGGTATTCATTTACTTCATAATAGTGAATGTTATGGATAGAGGAAGATGTAAAGAAATTTCATAATATGTATATGACTACAGTCAAGATTATTCTGTAATATATGTTTGTTCTTGTATTTAGGTTTTTATTATTTATTTATTAAATCTTGACAGACCTCTTGAGAGACTAAGCATGACCTGGAAGAGAAATGGAATAAAAATAACCACTGGCATCGGCAGTTTTGGGAGACGACTCACTATCACCAACCCAAGCTCTGCTGATGTGGGGATGTACATATGTGAAGCAAAACTGAGAGACAGCGTAGAGGAACCAGCAAGAGCGAAAGCCTTCCTTTCCATAATGGGTAATTCTCAAGGCAATGTGGTTTTTAGTAAAACAATCTCTGGACTGTATAATAGGAAGCAAAATTGATATCTTAATATTTCACTGACCTTACATTTGACCTTTACTTTGGAGAACAGAGCAAAGGAAGTGAAGGAAGGTTATCTTCCAAATTCATTCAGCTGTTCTTCCCCATGAATAAAAATTCATCCGTTAGATTTTATATATTTATATATTTAAATACTGATGTGATTCTGTGTCCCCTGTGAAACTATACATTTAATGAGAAATTGCAGAAACACAGTAGTAAAATCCTGATTCAGCACATTACACATCTTGGATTTTAGATGCATTAAATCCTGATTAAGTCCAAGATTGCTTACAGCTAGTTTTAATATGTCAAGTGCCTTTAAGTATTTCTGAAATAAGACTTCTAGGAGCACTTCTTTGTGTTGTCTATTGCAAGAGTCAGCTCTAGGGGCAAGGATGTTCTTGGGCACACAAGCAGACAGTTATCATTATTTGACCTAAGGAAAGGCAAAAGGAAATACCATTAAATTCAGTGCTCCGTGCTAAATATTTTACTGCAAGAGAAACTTTGGACTTAATATTTTAAAAGAGAGCTTGGTGTCCTTTCACCTCCTGTTTCCATGATCACTTCTGTGTTGGACTTCTGCTGTAGCAAGGAGTCATTTGGAAATGGTAGTTACTGTGCATGTCATATCCTGTTATAATAATGTAGATTAGCACACTGCACACAGTGTAGATTTTTTTTTTAGAACTTTTAGAATAAAAGATACATTTTAGAATAGAGACATTTAGACGCTTTATGTCAGACCTCATTGTGTAAAGTCTAGCTTTTATGTAATAGTCCCAGTAATAACTGTGCAAGTGCCCTGAAGAGGTTATTGCTCTGGCAATGGTAAAAGTTTCA
The DNA here is from genome assembly GCA_024611195.1 of Ceyx melanurus. Taxonomy (NCBI): domain Eukaryota; kingdom Metazoa; phylum Chordata; class Aves; order Coraciiformes; family Alcedinidae; genus Ceyx; species Ceyx melanurus. The sequence goes on along the minus strand of JANHGL010011081.1, from coordinate 78,031 downwards.
GTGTTATCAGAATTCATGGACATGCATTTCTGTAGTGCATTGCAGACTATTCTCTACACTCTTTTAGTCTTCTGAAAATACAATTTTAGACTGCTCTATGGTCCGTATTGTACTAAAACAGTTTATAATAGTTTATGCTAAATGAGGAAACAGCTCTTCCCTCTACAAAGATCTGCTCCAGGTTCATTTGTTCACAGTGTCTCTATTATATTTGTTACCTACCAGATGAAGTTTGGTTCCAGTCTTTTTCTTCATACTCAGTTTCTTAGAATTATTACCTTGCATCTTTCCTTGCCTTTAAGGTGGCAGAGGGGCTGGACTTTAGATGATCTTTCAAGGTCCCTTCCAGCCCCTTATATTCTCTGATTCTAAGGAGCAGAGATGGATTTTTCTTATTTATGTTTTTTGTTTAAACTCTTTGTTATTCATAAGATTTTGTTGTAACTAGATTAACTTTGCTACTATGCTGTCAGATCCAGTCTAATGCAATACTTAAAACAGTTTCTCAGTTAATATAAAAGATTCTTACAGTTACAATAAAACTGAGAAACAATAATTGGGGAATCATATTAAACTAGCAGTGCTGCTTTTCTTTAGTATCTCATGTGCTTTCTTATTTTTAAATGGTTTATTTATTTCTTATTCACTTTTAGTGGGCTGTCAGGGTATGAAGTTATGAAAAGGTCTATAGATAAGAACAAGCAGATGAAAGAAAGCAGAAACAAATTGGTTACCAATTATTTTTTTTTCCTTCTGATGGAACAAGACACTTCAGACGCAGGTGTTTACTCAATGTGTCAGCAAAGCCTGATAGATTTCTTTATTTATGAGTTTCTCCAGCTACAGGATGGATCTCTAATTCTAAACAGGAAGCCAAATCAAAGGATTAGTAGTTCATGCATAACTTATATTCAGCCTTAGAATTCCTGGATGGATCTGGCTGTCATTTAATTAGTCAAGGGATGGGTTCTAGAGAAAAGTGCAGACAAAATACAATCGTAAGGATTTTTGCAGTGTATCCCTCGTAGTCTGTTGGAGCAGTACTTACAGAGAATGAAGTAGGCTCATGCATTTGCATGCATAACATGCCTGTGGAGTGTACATGTTGATAGTGACCTGATAATGAGCTGTATTTTTTAGGAGAATAACAGAGTGTGGACTTAATTAGAATTGCTAACAGAAAAATGATATTGTGTTAATAGAAGAGATTTGTTTTCAAAATGATTGGGATAAATCAAATACATACCCTTAGTACTATCATAATGAGAGATTTTGATGAAAATATCTTGCTATTTTCAAGCAAAAATAGGAAGTAGCAATTGTAACACAGCAATAGTGATAAAAAGATACCTCAAAGATATCTCGAATACTGAGTTAATCAAAGCTTTTTTTTAACAAATATATCAGTCCTTGTCTTTCCCAGCTGAGGGAAATCACACAATTTGTGTGTGGGCTCAGATGGTGACAAGAGCTTTATTAGAAGGTAGTGGAACTTAGTACAAAGGTATGTACTCAGTTCAAATTATTGGTTTTGACCTACAGTAATAGCTATGATTTTTTTTTTCTGAATATTCCTAAGCATACATCTCAGTGTGTAAATTAAAATCACAACAATATTTGAAAAATATGAATCTCTAATATAATACAATAGTACTGAATAAATAAGAAGAAAATCCTTTAATCTTGTGCTTTAATGCAATTTTCTTCAAAGCAAAGAAGTTTTCTGACATCTTCATATTGTTTCAGCAAAGATGAACTGAGGTGGTTCCAAACCTTGGTTTTATTAGCTGCAGTTGTCATAAATTTTTAAAGGGTAGCATGTTCCTCTGTTGGCAGAGCAACAGTTTGGGAAAGATTTGTTGCCGATTAGATAAGAACACATTTGTTTTATCACTAACTGTTGGAAGATTAAGTAATTTAAGGAGTCTTCTCATGAACAAACCAATTTGAATACTGAGTTAATGTTAAAATTCTTTTGCTCTAGTTCTGCAAGTTCTGTTAGCACAGAAGTGCAATATTTTTTTTTTTTTAAGTTTAAAGGAAAATCTTAATATTTTGGTGCTTAAGAAAATGAGGATTGAAATGCTTCAACTGCATGAAATCTGCTCTTTAAGTTAGACACTGTCAGAAAGTAAAATCTGAACAAAATTAGTAGATAAAAATATTAGAAAGAATGGATTGGTATGATAAGGTATTATAAAGAACTGAATGTTGAAATACAGTTGGCCTTTGTCGTTTATATGCCAGTAGCTGGAGGAGGAGAAAGAGAGACGCCGAGAAAATTTCCTCCACCACGATTCCAGAATCCCCTTTATTTATTAATTTACAGCTCTTTTTATACCCTTTTAACTTCATAGTAATTGGACAAGAAATCAGCCACCCCCTGGGGTGATTGGCTGGGATGCCACATCACCCACAGTCAAAACATCTTTCTACTGTTTTACAAACAAATGCCAGCAAGGTCACCACTTGGTGAGAACCTTCACTTTCCCACAGGAAGGAAAATTCACTTGCTGCAGTATTTTAACACCCATAGGTCTGTCCAAAGGAATACAGTAGAATAAAGCAGAGTCACAGTAGTGTGGTCTTATCTTCTTTTTGGAACAGTTTTTGCCCAAAGAACTACATTAATAGAAACATTATTCTTAACTTCATATTTTCTAGGGAGAATTTTTACATCACAGCTAGATATATTTCTTTCTGAAAATAGGATAATAAGGGAATATTTTAGGTCCATGTCTCTCTTAAAGGAGACCATCAGGTTCTCATCAGGTATGAGGAAGACAGCTTCATGAGATCATGGGATTTAGGAACACATCAGAAAAACTGTAATGTTAGTATGGATGGCCCACCTGGCAAGGCTCTCAGATGAACTACAGAGCTGTACCTCTTTCACTGTACTTCTCCAGGAGTGTTGTGATGCAGGGGGCCTTCTTTGTGCATTGCCATGGTTCATGAATTTTCACAGAATCACAGTATCACAGAATGTTAGGGGTTGGAAGGGACCTAGAAAATCATCTAGTCCAACCTCCCTGCCTGAGCAGGATCACCTAGACCAAGTCACCCAGGAACAGATCCAGGTGGGTCTTAAGTGTCTTCAGAGATGGAGACTACACAACCTCCCTGGGGAGCCCGTTCCAGAGCTGTCACCCTCACTGTGAAAAAGTTTTTCCTTGTGTTAATGTATATATGTAACTGCCGGAATAGAAGTGATTTTCCTCTGTACGCTATCCACCTTGGTCCCTGGTACTCAGATCTCTGGAAAATAGCTCTTGCGGCTCTGGCTTAGACACTTTGGAACACTGCAAATGATGTTTCAAAAGCAGAAGAAATCATTTTTTCATTATGATTACGTTCATATGTTTTGCTTAAGAAAAGACCGTGCTCACTGTGTTCATGTACTTGCTTAAGAGAAGACAAATAATTTTCCATAAAATTATAATATAAAGTATCTTTAGACTTGCCTAAACTTTAGTTTTGGCTTAAAGCAGAGAAACATTGACAATTTTTGATTTGGTGAGCCCCAGAGTTCTGTGAGGTAGATGCAGTCTTTGCCATGACCCCAAATGCACGCAGGACCTATACCACAGTGAAGTAAGTAATGGGGCTTCTGGAAAGTCCTGTTCTGTCTCTAACATTCAGGAGACGTTCGTCCTTCTTTCAATTCTGAAAACAGAAGATGTGTTCTCTATACTGTGACAAGGATTTAGAACACACAGACTGCACCATGCAGTAGGAGTAGTAGCAAGAAACTAAGAGTACCTTTTCATCTCTTACCATTTTAACCTTATATTCATGCAAAGAAAACTCCAGCTTCAAGGATCCTGTTATACCTGCATATATTATGTGACTTCTCTCTCGGTATGGGCAGTCTGATCTACTGTCTGGAGTTGCAGACTTTGTACCTACAAAGGCCTCTCAAGTTTCCAGTTCCCTTTTCATTACAGGGTATTCACCAAATAAATTAGTTTATGGTAATGCTAGAGAAAGGCTTCGATGTTTAAGGCTCAGTTTTTACTTTTAAATATGCAGGCCTGAGTTTCTGAGTGATGCAGGAATTTCAGCTTTGGAGGAGCCCCTGAGGCTTTCTCTGTTCTTTCTGACTTTCATGTATGTATCTGGGATTAGGTCACATATCTCCAGTGCAGCTTGAAGGGTATGTAATGGATGCTGACTGCTATCTTTTGAACGTTAAAATCAGTTACCATGTAACTCTGCATGGGGGAAGTTAGAACAGTATCAAATTTTGCAGGCTCCCAAGGGCTTTGCAAAAGCCTCTTTTCAGTGCTGTCTGTAGTACAAAAAAAAAAACCCCAACCAACCAAACCCTCAACAATTATTAAAAGTATGCATTTATATTCAAATATTCTTTTTTCCACTTTGCTTGTTCTCAACATTTTAGTTAAGATCAGACAAACACCAACACAATATCTGAACAATACAGTATCTGCTTCTTTCAGTCTAATACAAGAGGCGACCCCTCTCAATGCACAGCATGCTGCACTGCCAGCAGGGTGAACCTGGTGTAGTGCATCCTTTATGCTTCTAACTAGTGTGATTTTATAATTTTCAAAAGTTTTAACATTTGACCTGATACCAACAGATTTCTATCATTCCCAGAAATTACTGTGTTGGGGGGCTTGTGTCTGGCCTGTTATATAGTTTTGAAGATGTTGTAAGTTCACCATACATATTAAATTTATTAAATTTCAACACATGATTATTGCCTACAACAATAAATGTTCAAATTCATATTGATTCAAACCAAGCCTTATAAATATGCATCAGAGTCATATATAGAGACAGCCAGAATGCCCCTTCAGAATGGTTTCTGACCCATATGAATATTGCTGCATTTTTATTGCCTCTTTCTGATAGTTATTTACCAGGTGGAGTACAGTACCCAAATTCACAGATACCTGGAATTTTTCACTTGCAATTTATGCTGGGCTTACAGACCCTTGGGCACAGATCTTATATGCAGATGATCCAACTCATCTGAATAGTGGTGAGCCTAGATTTCTGTTGTCTAGCACCTGTAACTATAACTATTTCTTTCTTCTGCAGACTAAGTCCTGTTAAATCCATAGGCCCTCACCGCAGAGGACATTTTGAGCATCTGTGTTGATAATTTAAGACACACACATGTGGAGAAGTAGCACATCTTGCATGGAAATCACTGTTGCATTTCCCTCAAAGCCCTGAGAGTACACCTGCACCAATAACTGCTGTGATTCTCTCAGACTTTAGCAAACCAAGACTAGTTTTCTATGTACACGAGACTTGGGATGCCATGCATGTTATGCATGTTGTATTCTAGATCTTCCAGAATTTCTGTATACCTTAGTCCTCTCTTCCCATCCATGCTTAATTCTAAGTCCAGGCAGCAGAAGCAGGTAGTTAGAGCTGCTGCTTTGAAGTTTTTCTGTATTTGTGCTTATAATGCAAGAATAAGATCTGACTTCTCTATGGCTGTTGTGCCTCAGCCTCTTGACCTTTCTATGTCAATAACATTTAGCAGGGCTTCCAGCTGCTGGAATGTCTGTGATAATTGAGGTCAGCAGGCTTTAGTATAAGGGAAAAGGTGGGTCTGGGCTTGATGAAGACTGGAAATCATGTCTGTTGGTTCACCTGCACCCTGAAAGTCCTCTGGGAGTTGCCTGTGGCCTTTAAATTGCATCTTTCTGCTGCTCCTGCTCTTTTGCTGCCTTGTCTGCTTCCGTTTCTCCCTGCTTCTTTAAAAAAAAAGCTGATGTGAATCTTCTTTTGTAACATCATATCCCATTTGCTAAGTGACAGTTGTCACTGACTTCAAGTTCCTTGTCAGGTAATTCATTGCTTGATACCTGCTCACCTAAGCATCTCTTAATGTAATAAGTTTCTTCGAGGGTGCCATAACAGCCTGTACAGAATTTAAAGCAAGGAGCCGAGACTGTAAGATAGGATTTTGTTAGAGGCACTGGGAAAGCATACTGTAAATATACCAAATATAACTGCAGAAACTGTATGCCATGGTTAATATGCAAGCAAAGGTTATGGAACCATATTGAGGTCACATGAAATGCTTTGCAGCTGGAACACATGCCCATGTTGAAGATGAATCTGCAAATTTGTCACTGGTGTATGAACAAGTTGCTGTTGTAGGAGAAGTTTGAGAGTTGAAGGTTGACAATTCTAGGAAGTGCCCTGTTCAGATCAGAGCACCCTGTAAAAGGGAGGGTGGAATATGTGCAGTCAGGAATTCCCTAAAAGAAAGAATATACACTTGAACCTCACTGACTGAAGAGACATCTGTAGAAGCAGCCCAGAGGTAGAAGTTGATGTCTGGATGTGGGTGTATGCATCTGGATACTATCTTGCTCCTCTGCTTCTTTGACCACATTTTCCTCCCCTCACAGTCAAATTAAATTGCCATGGAACAAAAGATAAAAAAAATTATTTTGAGAGTTGGACATAAGGACACTTACCTTTGTGTCCACAGACTGCTATAGAAGTAAGTAAGGACATTATGCTAAAAGTTTGGAAATTGAAAAGATAAAATTCTGGAAAGTGGAGTACAAGGAAAACACCAGACAAGTCTTGGAGGATGACATGAGAAGAAAGAGTGCACTCAGAGTTAAAACATGGACTTTGATGAATTGCAGAGGACTCAGCAACTTAGTTTATACATGTCAAGCACAGTGTGCTATCAGTGAATTTCAATTAAATGTTCAGCTTTTCAATTTGTTTAGATTAACACTTGAGATCATATAAGATAAATCACAACCTATTTGCATGTTTATTAATAGCTTTATATTTACGCAGTGAGGATCAATAATGTTAACACATGTATATTATTAGAATATAATAAATCAAGTAGCTTGTTTTATTGGTTTTGCTGAATAAATCAGTATTTCAGGATATTTTGCAACCTCACCTCCTCCTCTGTGCAGGATTTTGAAGACTAATATTGATTGACTTTATTTGGAATGAATGCAGAATTTTAATATCCATTGGTGCTTAAATAGGATCCCAGTTCTGTACACTCAAGTAAGAATTTTACAGCAGTTAGCGGGCAGGATTTCTGTGGAAGGTCATTTTGCACTCTGTTCAGTTGCTTCCTGATGTGTACCTGCTGGCATGTCATGTTGTCCCTGTGAAATGATAGCAACATTCCTACACTATAGGTGGTAGCAGGAGAAATAAGATTCAGTAGGATAAGATTGTGATTTTTGTTTCATTTATGAAAATACTAATGTATTGTCAATAATACAGACTGCATGGTTGATTTTCAGATGATTTTTGTGAAGAGATTTGAGAAGTCAGCTCAGATGACCTTGGATCTTATTGTAGCTTACTCCTTTTTTTCAAGATACTTGATTTCTGTAAAGTGAGAAAAAAAAAGTAACTTTTTCTCACAAGCTAGTTACATTGCCTTTTCTGTATTTTCTAAAACTTCCAGGGAGTTTGCCTATGATACAATAGAACTCTAGTTATAATCAAATAAAATGCTTCTAAAAACAGTACTCAGATGATAATTGAATTGAACAGACTATGACAGTTTTTAGTTACCATGATAATTACTTCAACCTTAATGCCTGTGGGACTTTGACGTGATGCTTTTCAATTTTATGCTGCATAGTTGAAAGAGTTACATGAGAGCATGCTCTGCAATTTCTGGAATCTTGTCTTTGTTTAATTAAAAGTCTAATATCTTTAGTCCTAATGATAGAGTGTGGATTTTTGTGATTATTACTATAACTTCAGTTAAAACATAAATCTATTTGCTTTCAAGACATAAAACAATTGAGAAGAGTAATTTTTTATTGTTATGCCACAGTTGTCCTCTGATGTCAGCTCTCTGACATGCTGTGGCACTTTATTTGCCATGCTTGATGCCTTCATGAGGAGGAAATTCATTTAGATACTGAAGCAAACTATTCTATAAAATGCTGTGGAGTAAATATAAACCTTTATAAAGCTCTTGGAGGGTCTTTCTGAACCAATAATTAAAATGTTCCATGATTCAGACATATAAAATTAGAAGTAGCCCCTGCTCTGAGTATTAATTTTCAGTGCAGACCCCTAAATCTTGCCTCACATTGACTTGATTTGACTCTTTGGATTCATACTCAGCGTAGCAAAAAAATGTTGGCTTTTTTGTGATGCTTTTACCAGAAATAGTGCCTCCAAACAGAGACAAATTCAGACAAACTAGTTTCTCTGTAAGATGCTCTATAAAATACAGCACATGTGGAGCAATTATTTTTGAACCAACATCTACTTTTCTTGTTGCTGTGGCTTTCTTTATTTAATTTTGTTTTCTTTCCCTGTTTTAAAGAACCACCTTATTTTACGGCTGAACCTGAGAGCATGATTTTGGCTGAAGTGGAGAATGATGTGGACATCCTGTGCCAGGCAATGGGTGAGTGTGCAGTTGTGCTCAGACTTAGATGAGTGATATACATATATCCAGTACTGAAGAAATCAAGTAGTATAAATTTTAATCTTTTGAGGACTTTGCATTATTGCTATTTATCACATGACCCAAGTACAAAGGAGAGGGATGGCCTTTGCCCTTGGTAAATTGGGCAGTCATAGTAGTTTAGTTTAGACATGACTTGTGCTGTCATATTCACGTTTATTGGGCAGGACAATTTCTGCCCCTATATCTGGTAGCCTGCCTTTGCTTCTTGGTTGTCACTATATGAGAGATATTAGCTTCTTGAGCATGAAAATTAGCTGAGGTGAATGTACAGTTATAGAACCCATCATTTGCAGTGTAAACAGTCAATACTTTCAGCAATTCATATGTCCTTTCTTCTAAAAATTATGGAACGTTTATACTGAATAGAAATGTCAGTAATTCTGACATTCAAGTGTAGTTAGAATTCTGTAGGAGGACTATTACAGGTAGTTTTTATTTGGCAGGTCTTTTAATAACATAAATGGTTTCAAATATCTAGCATTACACCTAAACTGAAATGGCTTTTAAGATTTAGTTTCATAGAATTAAAAGCACCATCTATTTTAGTACTTTAGTAAGACAGGAGGCATCATAGTCTTGAGATTGGAGCAGGTTTGTCTGTTACCCACTTGCTGCGTGACTTTGGCAAGTGGCTAAACTTTTTATTGTCTCACTTCCCCTGATGCTGAGTTTAACAAGCAATACACATAAAAATGCCATGAGACCATTAGGTAAAAAAGTAAACAACTTTGATTTAAAAAAAAACACTCTATCTTAACCAAAATCATGTTTGGATGGGTCCTTTCTCTAGATCAGAGCCAATATAGATATTCTTTATTGAACGATTATGTTATTTCCACTGTGATTTAAGTACTTTTAAAACTTCATGTTGGAAAGAGTCAACACTGCTTTTCTAGAGAGTTTTGCAAATAGTGCATTAAACAGGTATGTATGTTGTTAATTAATAGCTTTTTAAACAAAACACAGCAGGACCTGCTGTCAATGGATTTTCCCAGGAACTTCTGCTGAAACTTGTGCCATTCAACATACTCAGAAATGCACTGGAACAGAGGGTGAACAGTAAGATAATAATATTTGCTGATTATGTAAAATTATTCAAGATAGTCAACATTAAAACTGATTGCAGAAGAGTTGCAGTTCTGATTATTTGAACTGACTGGACTGTAAACTGGCAGATGAAATTATTGACAGAGATGAAATCTCCTATTACTATTTAGAAAAAGTATATCTTTAAAAATTTCTGGTCAGTGCCAAGTCATTGTTCAAAATATTAGGGGAAAAAACAGAATACCTCGGTGTGAATCCATGGGGCACCCCCATCTCAAAGGCTTCACACAATTCTAATTTGTTTATTGGAGACAATGATGTAGAAAAACAAGAAAAAATATAGAAAAGTTAGAATGGTATAATTAGACGTCTGACGTGGGTTTTGAGTAATGAAAAATTAAATGGACTGGAACACTCTGTGAAAGAGAACACTGAAAGGCAGTTGCTGCATGGGAGGGTGAGTAGGGGAAGTTAATTCTGTATTGCTTAGTGCAAGAAGATAGTACATTTTCAGAAAACAAACTCTGGAGGTCATTGGTCCAGGCAGTAGTAAAAACCAGAAATAAAAATTTAGAAAAACGAGAAAAATCTATGAAGTAAGAGTCAAGTAAGGACTATTAAACATCTCTGTGTCTATGTAACCTCTGCCTTGGGAAACAGCTAAAGCAAAGGTTACTGGAGCTGTGAAGGTGGAAATGGCATTTTTTCCTTGGGTTGTTCTTGCATTTTGTGCCCTAGTGTCCAAGACAATTTTAAAAGAAGTAAAATTACTAGATAGACATTTATTCCAGCCATGTGCCACCAACTTTGTTTCAGTATGTGGTATGACAAACACTTAGACCTTTTTTTATTGGAGGTTTCTTCAAGTAGCAGAATTAAAATTAAATGTTGTATCACTAGAGAATGGAGTTAAAAAGATACTGAGATCTGGGTTTTTTTCAGAAATGTTTCAGTACTACATAACTTTTTGATGAATCTCTGGACTATCTCACTGTCACTGGTAAAACATATCTGCTGTCTCAAATGTTTTTCATGTATTACAAAAAAATCCCTGGAGGAATCAGGGATTGAAGAGGTTGACTTCTAACTCTTCCTTCTACCCTAACTCCTGCTTTGGGCAGTTGAGCTCTCAAGGGGATTAATAGGGCACTCCTTACCATTCCCTGTAGATGAGGTCTGCCAAACTCTTCTAGTGCTGAACTTCTCCTAGTTTCTGATGAACATGGTCCAGGAGTATGGAAATCTGTCTTCATGTGGATTATTTTGCTGAGTATCTATAACACAGACTTGTAAGAGGCAGGTACTAGTATTATGTATAGAGGAATTTTGATCCATTATTACACAAATCTGGCAATTGCCAGAATTTAACAAGAGAGTAAATAAAAGTTGCTGTGTCCCAAGTCTGGACTAGGAGCTAGAATAAAGCACTAGGGGAACTACAAAGCTGCCCTGTACCTTTGCTACAAATAGGAAGACAGATCGTATTTCCCTCAGCCCCCTCAAGTTCTGTGCACAAAGCCCATTTCCAAGTCTTAGTGCACTTCGAATGTGTGAGAGACAGATTAATTTCACAGTATAAGCAGAGAGTAACTGTAAATAAAATTGCAACTTGCACAGCCTGGCTTTATACTTCCCAGTAATGGAGTTTCAGTGTGTCAGGTTGAGCAGTAACTATGCTCTGCTGTGTATCTTTCAGCAGTTGCAGATGCCGTCTGCATTTTCAATGGGTGTCCTTTAAATGCTTTTTTCTTATTTGCTTATGGAAAGTTTATGGCTGCAGGTAGTGTCCAGAGAGTTCAGTTAATTGGACTTTAGTTCTACCTGTTTAGACAAATAGATGGAAAGATGCTTTGGGGATTCCCCAGTAGCCCACTGGGATCTAGAGATGGCTATAAAAATAAATAAGAAAAATGACACAGTGAATATTTTGAGTCTTTTATCCAGTTTCTTCAGTAAGTTAAATTTGGCAGAGTCAAGCATCTGTTTCACAGATGGGGGAACTGATCCTCCGATTGCATAAGTTATTTGCCCATGGTTACAGAGAAAGTGTCAAAGCCAGAACCAGTCTCAGTTTCTTGCCTTCCCTTCTCCTCCATAACATTAGATTAATTTGTCTGTGAAAAATGAATAGTGCTGCATACATGCTGAGAAATAAGCTGATTTTATTTATTATTACTAGTCTTTTTGGTTACTCTAAAATCTATCAAGCAGTAAGGTAAGACTGATACTGCTTGGAAGTTATAGTCCAAAAGGTGTTTAAAGTGTTTTCTTCTTGTAACTTTTCCACTAGAAGTGTTTAGAGAGGAAAAGAAGCAATATTCATTTGGGAGTGAGGAAAGACTGCATGATGGGAGAGGGAGAGAAGAAATGAAGCTGGTTTTAACTATTTTTTTTTTCCGATTTGGAAGACAAATTCCTCTGGGAAGATCTCTGAAGCCCAAATGAATGCTGCTGACAGGCATCAGAGTGCTTAGATAAGATCCTATTATTCAGACTCATAACTTTGAGTAGAGGAAGATATCTGTAACTGAAATATAGAAAAATAGAGATGGTAATATTCAGTTTGTCAGCAGAGTTGGTGATAGGAAGGTGTATCTCACAGTGATTATAGGATTAGAAAGTTTGTTAATGCTGTTAGTAGAATGGGATTTATGGAATGACACCTGTGTTAAAGGTTCGAGTGTAGTGAACACAGGATTTCATTATTTCCTAGGTGCCTATCAAGTCTAATGTGTGGGAAAATTGAGTTGCTATTATTTAAACTTGAAATCATTTCCAGGCTTCTCAGCATCAGGAGAACTATTCCATTTTGCATCACCTGTTTCTTCATTACCAAGTGATAATTTGTATTTGCCCAGGAGGATTTTCAAGAGATGAGTAACACTCTCACTGAGAGTTCTGAACATTGAAATTTACACTAATTCTGTGGATGGACTATTGCATGAATACACTCTGTCTACTCTCTATCAGACAATGCATTCTACATATTAGATCTCCTTCTGAGATGATTACCTTCTGCATTATGAGTACATTTTATTTTTATCATCAGAACAAAAGTATCAGGGGTGATTGTAGTGAATTCAATGTGTTTATAAAAGTAACAGCAACAATTGAGTTGTTGTTTTTCAATCATTCAATACATTGTTTGTACATTCTTTCCAGGAGTTAATGCAGCTTTTGTCTGTATAAGGAGAATAAGTACAATGAAAGAAGATATGAATGGAAGTATAACACAATAGTATTTAACTCTGGGGTTTTAAAAATTATAATGATGAAAATATAAATCATGCCATAGCACTTTTGCTCTGAGAACCTTAAGTCATTGCCAACATTTCAGTGAAACTCTTTGTCTGCAGATGCTCGATTCATCAATGATATCCCATCCTTTATGTTGCTGTGATATCCTACTTTTCCCTGTTTGGGCAAATTTCACTCATCCATGAATTTAAATCTATAATTCCTTACTTATTACAAGGGAGTGTGAAGCTCTGAGGTTAGCTACTACTTATGAAAATGCCATGTTTGGGCCTGAGGTAACTAAAATAATCTTGATATTCTTGTGATCCTGTGATTATGAAATCACATAATAAAATACCTGCTTCACTTCAGATCCCTGCATTGGGCCTTCAGCATTTGAGCAGTTAGGGATTTCTGGGGTGTAGAGATAAAAGATTGGTATGAGGAGTGGGACAGGAAGATCTGTGTATGACTGTTCTAAGCCCCTGACAAGTCTCAAAGAAAAGAGACTCCTACACTATTCTATTTACTACATTTACTTCCTGTCTGACTGGGATACGACTGCAGCAAAAATATGTGTGAAATAACAGTGTCAGGGTTTGTAGAACATACATATGAAAGAAAACATGAATAAATAGGACTGTAAATTATATCTAGACTAGGATTTTTGTTTCTCCTAATGGCTGCATTTTTCAAATACCAGGTGAAGCTTGAGAAGGAATAATAATAATTTAAAGCTATTCCATTGTGGTAACATGTTGTTTGTACATCAGCTGTAAGGTGTCAAATTAGGACTTGGAGCCATGTGAGCACTTAATTTTTTTCTGTGTAATTTGCTATTTCCTCTCTATTTTGACATCTTAGAGTAGCACAGAAGAATCTTATTTGGGATGAAACAGTCTTATGGAATTGCTGCATTGTCACGGTGCTGCTGTTTAAGTAGCATGATTCTGGCAATCAATGTAAAAATGCTGTAAATCTTGTTTTGCAGTAGCATGAAATATGATTGGGTGTAGAACGTAATTTGAGAACATGTTTTCTCAACATTCCCCCTTTCACTGTTTGCTGGTTTTATTCCCACATGCTCTGCAGTGTATTATTACCATTGATAACATAAGATGCAGCTTCCATTTATCAAAAGCAGTTTGTAAAAATATAAATAATTTGTATAGAATATAGGAAACAAGGGATATAACCATAATAGTACTGGGTATTTTGAGTACCTACAGTAGTTTTTGCAGATTGTGAAAATATTTTGTTTGTTTGTTTGTTTGTTTGTTTGTTTTTTAATAGGTGTTCCCATTCCCACCCTCATCTGGTATAAGGATTCTGTTCCCCTCAACAGACTGGAAAACCCCCGCTACAAAGTCCTGCTGAGTGGTGGGCTGCGGATCCACTCGCTGCATCCTCAAGACGCTGGAATCTTCCAGTGTTTTGCTAGGAACAAAGCTGGGGAGATACAGACATACGCCTACCTGGATGTGACTAGTGAGTGAGGAGTTATTATATGAGATCAGTGTTCTGTGGCCTGAACACAATCTGCTGAAACCTGTAGAAAACTCTTTCCATGACATTAGGGACTTGATGTCACCTTTCCTATTTCACACTACTAAAGGACAAATCAGTAAAAGAAAAGAAAACAAAAAGAAAAAAAGAAAGGTTAATCATTATATATTTTAATTTTTTCCTTTATAACTAAATAATTTATTTTATACTAAGTTTAAACTTAAATAATTTAATTCTGTTCTGAATTTGACCTACTACTTCATTGTAGTGCATGGTACAGTTTTATCTGCTTTTGTTTACAACTATATATAGTATGCTTAGTAGAGAAAAGAATGGTAGTTCAACTTAAATATATTTTTTCTTTTTTTTTCTCTTTTTTTTTCCCCCCTGGCCAAAGGGTCTGACTAAATGTCTTTGCTAATTAAAGTACACTCTTCTCTGTGGAAGAATTACAAATCCTAGTAGTCTCTTCTAAACCCAATTATTAACAGGTTCTTAGGTAATACTATAACTCCTCTTCAGGAAGATGTTTTTTAGCTCAAAAGCAGTTGACACATACGGACCAGAATTCCTGCTGGCCTCAAAAAATAGATCAGCCCCAGTTCAATATATATCTAGGATACTGCAGGAAAACAATGAATAAAATGCAACTGGGGAAAAATGAGAAAGAAACTTGGAAAACATATTGGATGAGACTCACGTTCTAAATTCTTTTGGCTGACATTTAAGTTTCAAAGTTAATGTATTTCTCAAGTTGCTTTTCATCTTAAAGAACTCTGTTATGAAGATGAAACAATAGTTTTGTTTATCTAGATTCTTCATCTTCCCCCTAAACACTCATTTTGAGCTTTATTTTATTTTTTTTTTTCTCAGTCATCTTGCTTGTACATGGTACAAGCACTGATAGATTTTTATTTTCCATATAGGTAATAAACTAAATAAGACAATTCCTAGGAGATGTATAATGAAAGGTTACAGTCACTGCTGAAACGTTTTCATGTATTACTGTCATGTCCTTCTCCATGATAAGCTCTATAGAAGTGCACGTAATGTAGTTCATGATAATAGGTAAAGGATCTTTCTGACAGCTGAAGGATTGAATTCTTAAAATATTTTATTTTAGACATTAAACCAGCATTTATACAGCCTCCAGAGGATACCACTGTTACAGAGGGGATGACTGCCATGCTAACCTGTGAAGTTTCAGGGGCTCCAAAACCTGCGATCTCATGGAAGAAAGGTAGCCCATTATTAAGTTGTGGAAAAGCTGTAATCCACAGTTTCATGTCCATTCCTATTACTGAGATTCTATAGAGTCATTTAATGCATATTTCTTAATCTCTCTGGTTCTGAGAGCAGAAGGTTTGTTGGGGGCTGTTGTGAGCCAGTGGCGTGGATAGGCTGTAGTAGTCTTTTGGAAGAGCTAGAATTGCAGTTTTTAATCTGTGCAGCCTATGTGATGCTGTTCCCTTTGTGTTTCAGGAAACCAGATATTAGCCAGTGGCTCGGTTCAGATTCCTCGGTTCATTCTTCTTGAATCTGGAGGACTCCAGATAACACCCGTTTTCCTTCAGGATGCCGGCAATTATACTTGCTGTGCAGTCAACTCTGAAGGAGCTCTGAATGCTTTTGTGATGCTGACAGTATGGAGTAAGGATAATGCTTTGTTTAAGTCTAACTTTAATCAAGTATTAATCAGCTTTTGTTGTATGCTCAGGAAATCTTCATAATGCTTTTCTAATTAATAGAGATGCTTGTATGATTTAATAGGAATGATGTATCTATCTTAGGAAACATCATAAATACCCTTTTTTGTTTGTAAAATTATGCATATAAACTTTTATATTTGTGAAAGGAAGTGCATTTAAATAGAGCTTCAATCACAATTACCATTTTACTTGGTTTTGCCTTTGCAAGTCTTGCATTGGAAATCAGACCTTTTAACTTGTAGGTTTGTCTATTTGTGGTTGGTTTCTGCCTCCAGGAGTCTGTAAGCAGTATAGACCAGCCCACCAGCCCATGCTGTTACTAAGCCTGTGGCCACAGTTACAACAGATGTATGATTTTCCTCATACCTTTGTATTTATTTGTGGCCCTGGGCACTGTTGGAAGTCAAACGAAAGTAGAACAGACTTCATCTTGTTTCTCGTGCTACAGATGGACACAGCATAGGGCAACCCAATACATTATTTTTTCCTTCACTGTTTGCCCTTAGTCTCCTTTTTAAAAAAAAAAAAAATAAAACCTTTGGGAAGAGAGTCTGATACAACAGGTTTGTCTGTTGTGTTACTCCTAAGTGTAACATATGTTTTGCTACTAAACATAGGAAAATATGATCCCTGAGCTGGGACTAAAATTAATTTGAGACAATGAAGATGATGATGATAGATACAGAAGTATCGCAGCCTCTCTTCTTCCCTGTACTTGAAGTATTGACTGTGCTGCTGATGTGTAGTGCATGTTTGGCATTTGTTAATCTCAAAACTGTGCAAGTTAAATAAGCAACATTTTTCCTTTTGAATTTGGGAATAACAAAAAAAAAATGCTGGCAGTAAATGTAACATACTTATGTCATGTCCATCCAATTTATATCTCATTGACAATATAGAGTTGGTATACACATCAGAATGTTGTAAACTGAGTGATAACCAGGCATATGGATCAAGTAGAGAAGATCTTGCATATTATCATAGAATCATGGAATGTTAGGTGTTGGAAGGAACCTCTGAAAATTAAGTCCAACCTCCCTGCTAGTGCAGGAACACTCAGGGCAGGTCACACAGGAGCAGATCCAGGCAGGTCTTGAAAGTGTCTAGAGAAGGAGACTCTACAGCCTCTCTGGGCAGACTATTCCAGGTCTGTCACTCTCAGTGAAGAAGTTTTTACTCATATAAGGTGGAATTCTCTGTGTTTCACCTTGTTACCACTACCTCTCATCCTATGACAGGGCACAAATGAAGAGCTACTAGCCCCTTCTACTTGACACCCACACTTCAGATATTTGTAAACATAAATAATATCCCCCCTCAAGCTTCTCTTTAACCAAGCTGAACAGCCCAGGTCTCTCAGCCTATCCTCATATGAGAGATGGTTGTGTCCTTTCATTATCTTCATAGCTCTCTGTTAGACTCTCTAGTATTTACCTGTCCCTCTTGAACAGAGAAGACCAGAACTAAACACAATTCTCCAGTTGCGGCCATACTAATAGAGGGGGACCAGAGTCTACCAGATTAGAGGGGGAGGAGAACCTCCCTTGGACTGCTGGCCACACTCCTCTTTATGGACCCCAGGATACCATTGGCCTTCCTGGCCACAAGGACACATCACTGTTTCATGGAGAACTTACTACTCACCAGGATGTCAAGGTCCCTCTCCATGGGGCTGCTTTCTAGTGGGTCTACCCCTAACCTGTTATGGTACATGGTGTTCTTCCTCTCCAGGTGTAGGACTCTACACTTACTAATTCTCAAAGACCTGGTGGTTCAATGTATTATAGTTCCTGTTCATTGTACTGCATTGGAGGGGGAATGGAAATTTGGAAATTTAATATAACCTAATATTTGTGTAGCACCAGCACCATTATAAAGACATGTGTAAGTACATCAACAATAATGCTAAAAATTTCATGCTATTAGAGTTAGCTTTTGATTTTGCTGATGATTCCTTCCTGTGTATGTATGATATATCTCAGTAGACACCAATATTTCTGTAGGGATTTAGGACTGATTAACATTATCCACATATCTTCTATACTCACCCTAGTTGTATACTTGCTTCAACTGATGCTATCTGCTGCTGCTCCTGTGTTAAGCATAATAGAGATTTTTCACACCAGATCTCGTTGCTGTAGTTACAGCATTTATTGTGTTCTGGGTCTCTGAGAGGTGCTTGAATAAAGATGTTCTGAAACATTTGAGTAAACACAATATCTTTCTCATATGGAAAATTCAAACTACCAGAAGCTCCTTGTCCTATAACCTTTTTCCCAGATTTGACAAGATTGTACAGTGGCATTTAAGTTTTCCTCTTTCTGGATATTTTCCTACTGTACAGATTTTGTTATTGTTTTTTGTTTTCCCTGCTCCAAACAGTGCATCTTTTTTCCTGACTCACTGTATGTTTGGATTCATTCATAATGCATTGCAAACATACTTGCTGCTTTATGACTTCAGGGAGTTGCCATAGATGCTTTCCACAAGTGTGAGTTAGTACAGCTTTAGTGTTCTTCACGCTCAGATTACTGCCAACTCGGACTTGTGCCCTGCTGCTTTTGCTTCTCTGCACCCCACAGAGTATCACCTATTCTTGACACAATGACATTAGAGAGAGGGGAACTTTCACAGCAAAGAGGAATGGCCTGCTTGCTTTGAATGACAAATGTTCAGTTGCCTGCTCTGAGTGAATACCAAAGTTAAAATGCTGTAATTTCACCTGAACTATGGCTTGTGTTCCTTTCAGATCGCACTTTCATTGTTCACCCTCCTGAGGATAGCACTGTGATCAAAGGAACCACAGCCACTTTGCGATGTGAAGCAACTCATGATCCTAGAATATCAATCAGGTTGGTGGTGTCAATTCTTATTTGTGTAGTTTATTCGAGCTTAATTTTATAAGCTATATGGATTGCATTAGGTGAAACGTTTCTGGACCTCAAATTTTAACACCAGACCCCTGATTACTGCATTATAAGGTTGCACACTGTATCATTAATCATATAAATCCCATCTTCCATTCCAGCCTTATGTATTATTTACAATGAGCTATGTTCCACTTCGTGACTTCAATATAGCCTTCCATGATTTTAATGTCAAGGTTAATACATTATCAATAAAACCAACTTGTCAGAAGCTGATAGTTAATGAGAGTAAAAAACAAAGAGAAGGAATAGGATTTCAGAAGTGTTTACATTGAGGTGCATGAAAGCCACATAAGAGATGCCCATTTTCTTGGAGACAAGTCAATTATAGGGGCTATATTCTTCTTTAACTATGTAAAGGAAAACAGAACTTATCTGACCTATTAAAACCTTCACTAGAGCATTTAGAGGAAGTTAATAATTTTAAAACGTATTTGTAATTAAAATTCACATAGTCTGAAAGCAACATAAATGAAAGAAAATTGAACAATTTGGAGGGTGCTGGAAGGGTGAACTGCAGAAATAATTTCAGAAACAGAAATGCAGGTGTAAACATTTCATGTAGAGATACTTGATTGTTAGACTATGGGCTCTACACATCTCTGTGACATCTTGGTACATGTATTTTTGATGGATGAGCTCTAGTAAACTGTGCCACAGCAGTTTCAAGACATTAGTGATTATGGCAATCTAATATTATTACAGATTTAGTAGAGTTAGGCCAACACCTCAGCTGTTAATTTCTGAGTATGACGTTCTAGTCTAAAATGCTGATGAAGCTGGACTTCTGAACTTGAACATTTATGAGTACTTCACCTTTTTCATGTCAAATATATAGTATCTTGGTTGTCATTACATTTCTCATTCTGATCACTGATCTAAATCTAAAATTTGTAAAAAACATTGCTCCTGAAAGTAACTGTAGGGTCCTGTCATTTTTAATGTGTAATTACAAAAACTGATACCTTACAGCAGGGTTCAGATAAATCTATTTTGCCACTGTTATGAGTAATTAACAACTGAAACATTATAATACTCAGGTATCTTTGGAAGAAGGACAGTGTTGTAATAAATCCATACAGCAGTTCCAGGATCACAGTAGAAAAAGATGGAACCCTCCTCATCAGCCAGACATGGTCAGGTGACATAGGAGACTATACCTGTGAGGTCATTTCTTTTGGAGGGAATGATTCCAAAATGGCTCGGCTCGAAGTGATGTGAGTATTCCATCTTAAATATACACTATTCTCAGTTTCAAATAACCTAGAATGAAATGCTAGAAAAATGCCCAAGGGTATCTGCAGAGTCTATGAGGTTTTTTTTCTGGTTTGGTGTTTTGTTGTTTTGGGGGTTTTTTTGGTTTTGTTTTGGTTTTTGGTTTTTTGGGGTTTTTTTTAGGAGACATTAAGCCTGGTTCATTCATAATTAAATTGCCTTGAGATGTCCTCCCTTTTGTATGGCTACAATGCTGCCTGGGCTTTCAAGTGAATGGAGCCTTGAACATTACTTCCAATAACTGCGTCTCTGAATCACGTTGTGTACATATCCATCTGGTTCCGTGATTTTGCTTAGGGGATAACAATTAAAAGGTGGTAGTCTGCTGCTGGAATCCATTTACACGTGGACTACTGCAGGGGACTATAATGGGATGTATCCTGTTCAGCATATTTATCAGTGTTCTGGAGAAGGTGTTGAACTGCATGCTTATCAAGTTTGTAGGTGGCACAAAATGGATGGAGGACAGTTGATACACTCAAGGTGAAGGCCACCATTCAGAGGGACTCAGGCAAAGAAATGGGTCAACAGGAACTTCATTAAATACAACATGGACAAATTAAAATTTCTGCATCTAGGGAGGAATAATCTTTTGCAGTAATACAGTCTGGGCATTGACTGTCTGGTAACAGTTCTGCTGGGAAGAACCTGGGGATCTTGATAGACAGCAGTTGAACATGAGCTAACTGTGTGCCCTGGCAATGAAAAAGGTTAACACCATCCTGGGCTGCTTGAATAGAAGCATAGTAGATTGATGGACATGATTAACCCCTTTTATTTGACACTTACTAGCCTATATCTGGAATACTGTCTCCACTTTTCATGACCAGACTGAATAAACTGGTTTGATCTCATAGCTGACCCTGCTTTGAGCAGGAGGTTGGACCAGGTCCCTTCTAGATCCTTCTGTTATCCCATACTGTAAGGGCTTTCCCATAAAGCCCAGGTGCTGTACTGTGATGCCAAGGTTATAAGAAAATGTTTTCCTCCCTTTAGTATTTTTTTTTCTCTGTTAAACATATAGCAGAATAGCTGGTCCCTGGACAGTCATTGTTTACTCTTGAATTCTCTTTACACATAGTTTTACTGGGGAAACATACTTTTATATGAGCCTTTATTTATTCCTAAAGCCTTGAAAAACAAAACCAAGAAGATGTTTAAAGTGCAGTTCATTTATGAAACTGGATTATAAAAATGGCATTACAACGTTCCATTCTTTCCCATTTCTGTCATTACACTGGGGTGAAATGCACATCCATTTTATTTTTATCACAAAAAGCAACAGCTTTGGGACATGTCCATACATGGAGCAGATCAAATGAGGAAGGTGGTAATGTATTATGTAGAGGTATATTTATATATTTATTTGAGTAGTGCCACATGATTTAATTTAACTAAAATTGCATCTGTTTCTGCTGGTCATGCCTGATCTCTCTGATAAGATGGCAACTTCTGCTGTTGGCAGTGTAATGAGTTCACCTCTGAGATTTGCTGTGCAGAGGGCTGTTTGATACGGCATTATTCTGACAGTGCCAAGGCTAGATTAGATGCCCATTTTCAGAGAGCGGTCATACATTCTTTTTCTAATTAAGTACTCCTCAGCTCTCCTCCTGGAGTGCATTTTACTGCTGGTTTGAATCCAAGAGCAGAAGACAATTCAAAATATTGCTACTATATAATCATACTTGCTTTTCTCTGAGGCTGTTTTTGAATGGAGGACAGAATATTAAGGAGTAAAAACTGAAAAGAATGTGGAAACGTGGACTTTGAGGCAAAGCTATAAATATGTGCTAAGCACTTTAGCAGTATGACCATTTCTTAATCCTAAATACCAGAAGATGCCCTATGCAACCCAATACAGCACAGCAGATGTATTTACTTGTTGTTCCCCATTGACCAGTGAGTAACAGTTTTATACTCCATAAAATTCAGGCTACAAATTATCTGGGAGAGGCACGTCTTGGGTATGTTGCTGAGGCTTCCATTTTTGCACCCCAGCTTGTTCCAGTTGTCTTGCCTGTCTCTCCATGAATTGGGATTGGCTCTTAATCCTGTATCTCCACTTTCTCCAATATTCTGTTGCTGATCACCTATCACCTGTTTTTCATGGAGGAATCAAAGAAATACATCAGACCCACTCTTTTAGAGGACTTCAGTAACTGATAAGTCACTGAATCATACCTTGAATTGTGACATTTTATTTCAAAGTAATGCTGTAGGTATTGCAATAATGCCAAAACCTATTGCCTGTTTTTGCTGCTTTCATCGTTATCGTTTGGCTCAGCAGCACAAATCTGTGAGAGATAGAGATACATGATAAAACAGAAGTGAAATGAAGAAGAAAATCAATGGAAAGGAAATGTCTGAAGGAAAGCTTAAATTAAACTCTCGCTCATATATGAATGACAGATCTATAACTTCCCTATTCTCCCAGATAATTCTCTTGTGCAGAACATTAACAAACAGGGCATGTATATTCCCATTGATGAGCACTTACACTTCAGTGCCTTGAATAGCACTGATATTAGACAAATGTAAAAGGAGGTCTCTCAAACAATTATAACTGGATCAGTCTACCACTGGATAATGTTATAGCCTGCCTAGCAAACTCCAATTGTCCCACCACCTTCTTTCCCTCAGGAACTGGCATGTATCACCTCTGCCACTAGGCATGTCAAGAGAAACTTCCAAAGGCACAGTTAAGTTTGTTACTGATTTCTATTCAGACTGATTCAATTCAAAACCATCGACCTTCAGGCTGACCTTTGGTTATTTAATCTCTGAATGGTCTGGTTTTCTAATCTACAAAAAGGAGGAAAAAACCCTTTTTGTTCCTTTGTCTTCACTCGTTGGAAGACAAGGTTGGGGAAAAAGTTACTGTTACTCGCTAGAACATCATACACTGATAGCACAGCAAGGTATCATTGGTGGTTTGAGCAGGATGGGTCATTTTTCTCAGTGTGTCTATGAAGAAATAAAATATTTGAAAAGGAAATCCAGAAAACTAATGAAGAACTTTTAAAGTAAAGCCAAAGGTTACCTTGCTCATCAGTTTTGCACTGATGGTTCTTGGGCGCAAAAACTCATTGCTAGTCAAGATACTCCATTCATTTTTCTTCCCTCTAATGTGTTTATTCTTCATGTACATCACTTGATTTTATTTTCATGAGGTAAAACATTTTTAAGTTATGTTTCTCTTCTGCAAGAGATAGGTTTTAATTTTTCACTTAATTTCTTTTTTCGTCTCCTAGCAGAGGTCCTTGACTGCAAAGAAAATAACATTTACAGGTCTTTTGATGATGAGTTTGTTCTTCTCTTGCATTCCTTCAAGTCGTAGGATTTTATTCTGAAAATGATTGTATGTTATGAAGCATCTCAACTTCATTTAGCTTACATTTATAGTCCTGTAAATAATACACTGAAATATGTATAGAGGAAAAAAATCTTGTTCCTAAAGCTGCACAAGCTCAGTTATCACAATGTATCACGCACATGATGGGAAATTGTACTTATTCCAACTCAAAGTACCCTGAGGGTTCTCAGTATATGGAAAACATGCAGAATTACCACTATCTATGCCTGATGATACCTGCTGCTCAATATCAGCTTGTCTGCAGTCCATACTAAAGGATCTCTTTGTTATATGAATGTGGCTGTAAAGTATGGTAATGCTGCATTGTTGGAAAATCAAAGCCCTGTACAAGCCTCTGTTATGTCACAATGTATAGTAAAATCTTTCAGGCTCTTTATCTATACAAAAATATGGGGAGGACAATGTAATACAAAAATATCCATTTTTTTCCTGACAGCAAGTTCATCTTTTTTCAGTTCTCTTTCACTGGGGAAAGAACTATTATTGTTCTGTCTTCTTCAAAAGCAGGAAAGGAGTGCAAACCACTTATAATAAAACCCAGTGGGTTGCCAAGAATGCATACTATTACCTTTGTCAATCATTTATATATTAATTTTGATAGACTTTTTACAAACGTGTTTGTAATTGCTATTTCTTACCAATATATCCCATAAAAAAAAAAAAAAGCTTGATTACTGAAACTAAAACCAGTAAGACCAACACAAAGTAACAAAGCAAAATGGTGTCTTATTACAGACATCTTCATAAGTTCCAATAGCCCAACTCTTTTCTTTTCTGCAGGGAGTAAAAAAAAGAAGGGTGTCAAACTTGAGAATGTATTATTGTTTCCTCACTAGAAATAAAGCTTCTATTTATTTTTACAAGCTCTCTATTGAGATGTCATCCAAGAAGTAAGGTTCACTGCTGAGTCTAAATGCACTTGATACTCAAAAGAGATATACCACCCAGAAACACATGTTCACTGATGAGTCTAAATGCACTTGATACTCAGAAAAGATATACCACCCAGAAACACACTCAGAAATACAATTGTGTCTGTTATCGTTTAAGTTATATCAGAAATGTAGGTGTTTAAAGCAAAAAGAAGGCATATGGTTCAGAGGCTTTTCCAAGCTTTCTGTAGATTTGAGCTTTTGGTGACCAGCAGAATGAAATGGGCTGTAGATCCATGTGCTCTGGGACTTGACAAGCCTTTAATTTCCAAAATCCACCTTGTTATAGGCCTACAAAAAACAAAAGCCTCAGAAGTCATGGATGCCTTGCAAGAATCCTTCCTGTGTTTAGAAATTGGAGAGGATTCTTTTTCAAGATAAATTGTGAAGTCCTGAGTAACAGCTGACATGTTTCTTAAAACATTATAAACTTGTATGAGCAAAGCCATCAGGGCTGAGCACTTTGTTGTTTCCTACCTCAACCTCTTACCATGTTATCAGGTTTAGCAGATGAGCCACCTGCTCCTGAGTAAAACTTATATGGTGGACCCAATTTAGGAAATAATTTATTAAATAGGAGTGGGGCTTTTTATAAACTGACAGAAAACTTGTTTAATCTCCCTTGTATTTTTAGTAATCCCCTCTTCAGTCTCAGTTTTTCTAATTACCTGCCATTGGACCTTTTTTCTCAGAAATCTCACCAAACCATGTCTGTTTTATTTCCCTCAGCAAATAGTCTGCTTTTAGATAATTTTATAAAACACTCTATTTATTTGCTGAGTTATTTTTTTGTCTGCCCTCTGGCAGTGATGAGCTGAATCAAAACATTAGGGTTTCTGTTTTGAACATATATCATCTGCAACTAGCTAATATTTCTCTCCTAGATTATCACAATGACTTCATGTTCTTTTCTAGCAAATCCACTATTTTAATTCTTTGTCAGAATCCCCTCAGGTCACCTTGGTGGCTATGCCATTATCCCTGGTCTTATCTATCAATTACAGATTTTAAAGTGTCCATATACATATTTTGCTATCATACAGAAAAAATGTTACGGAAAACTTTCCTTCTTGCAACTTTACAGCTTTAGAAAAGTGAGGTCTTATGATATACTGTATTAAAAAACTTTCATATATTTCCTGTTTGCAACTTCACTGAACAAAAAAAAAGGATAGTAATGCTGGAATTAAACTTCTAGTGTCTGATCAAGGGCTGTTCTGTTCTCCATGTGTTTATTGTCCTAAACATCTTTTTTTTTTTTTCCTGTATTAGAAGTTGAGTAGATCTAGTCTGAGGTTGTCATCCCAAAGAAGGGTTGAAATTGCCATTCCCTGCAGTAATTTCTTGGATGTTAGCAGCAAGGAAAAGTAATTTCCTTAAAGGAAAAAAAAAAAAAAAAAAGTAGTAATGATCTCTTTTGGGAATGTGAATATTCATGATGGTGGTAACAAGTCATTTATCATCCACATAGTATGTGGTAACAAATGAGAAGGAGACAAAGTGTAAATGCTTGCTAAAGTAGGAGTTACTATTTATTAATCTCAGCTTTTGTATACTACAAAGAGAAGTACACTTCTGTGCTGAAATATCTTTGTAGTTTTAAATATTTATTTCTGTCCAGGTGTATTTCTTAGGCACTTGTAATGTCTGCCTTGAGGGATTTAAAACTGTAAGCACCATCTGTTGCTGTTTAATGTGGACACATATGGCTAAAGAATATATTAGTGGAGATAGGTGTACTGTGTGGCTGCTGCAGCTCACACTACTCAATCTCTGAACAGAAAGTGCCTGTTTCCTTCACACTACTGACTGATTACCATTTTGTATCAATCTAAGAGAATAATCAACAATACCCAAATCCTAAAAAAAAAATAAATCCAAAACCCCTCCCCCCTCAAAAAAAAATAACAAAAATGTTTAAACTCAGCTTGTACTTTAAAGAACATGAAAAAGGGAATATCCCCTCTCCTCCAAAAGTCTTCTGAGACTTGTACACTGAGAAAAAGAGACCAAGAGGTAAAGTCTTTCTTAGTCATGTAATGTCTGTTCTCAAATGAGCTGTCAATTTAGCCCTCTAAATGCATGGGGAAACAAGATTAGTAAAAGCACACCCAGAAAATATCTTTAGTATAAACAAGGAGTGTTTTTTAGTTTCCAGAAAACGAGTTACATGGGCATAATTTTGCTGTGAGCTCCCCCTCATGCATCCCTCCTACACTGCTCCCTGTCTGACCATTGACTTCTGGAAAAAGCTGAAGCCACAGCCCATCTCTAAGCTCTTCCCCAGAGGTCCTATTGATAAATTAAGTGGGGACTGGGACTTCTGTGAGCTATGTCACAAGATGTTTCACTCTCTTTCCTTCAGTAATTTCCTCTGCCAGCTTAAAACACTTTTCCAACCAGCTTGCTTCAGACATAATGATAAATTGTATTGGAGGTTTAATGTTTATTATAATTTAATGTTTAATTCAAAATTAAGTAGCACACTCCTGTAGTCCCTGGGTAAATGACCATATCTTAAACCACCACACTTTTCAAATGACAGGCTTCTTCTGCCATTTTGTCTTGCAGACCAACTGTCCTCCTACTTTGTTTTCAGGTCCCTCTCTTCCCTAAGATTATCTAAAATTTCACAGTGCTGTGTTCAAAATCTACTTCCATTGGGCCTATACATACTCTTTCAAGTTCCTGGTGTTTATTCTAACCCAAAAGTGTCCATGTGTTAGCTGTTTGTGTATCAGAAGTCTGGAGCCTGGTTGGTGTATTACCAGGTCTAAGTGAGAACATAGTCTAAACTGCTCATAATCAGGACATCTTGAGCAGGCACTTTAATGAAGTTAAGATCTGAATCACACCCTGAGGTGTCATAACATGTTTACTACAGAAAGAGCCTGGAGTCACTGTGCTGCTAATTGGGATAGGCATTTAAAGTCAAATGAAATGAGACAAGACTTTGAGTCTCATATTTAGCTGTAGAAGCATGAACCCTTCTAGCCCAGAGAACATGGTCAAGTGAGTGTCTTCCACTTGTGTTATCTCCTCTGTGTGTTTTTACTGCCACTCTTTGGCTCTTCCAGCAACTTTTTTTGTTTTGTTTTTGGGGTTTTTTTGTGTTTTGTTTTGGTTTTGTTTTGTTTTGTTGCTATCTCCACATTGTGTAACGATCATAAACATGTAAACAAAATTATGCAGAGGGACCTGGATAGGCTGGAGAGGTGGGGCCAGGTGAACCTCATGAGGTTCAACAAGACTAAGTGCAGGGTCCTGCACCTGGGTTGAAACAACCCTCACTATCAAT
>JANHGL010011081.1:10247-40469 GCA_024611195.1 Ceyx melanurus | reverse complement strand
TTCCTTTCAGGTATTGGAAGGCAGCTATCAGGTCACCCCATAGTCTTCTCTTTCCAAGACTGAACAATCCCAGCTCCCGTAGCCTCTCCTCGTAGCAAAGGTGCTCCAGCCCCTGGATCATCCTTGTGGCCCTCCTCTGAACGCGCTCCAACAGATCTATGTCCCTCTCATGGTGGGGACACCAGAACTGGACACAGTATTTGAGGTGGGGTCTCTCAAGAGCAGAGTAAAAGGGGAGAATCACCTCTCTTGACCTGCTGGCTACACTTCTCTTGATATATCCCAGGATGCGCTTGGCCTTCTGGGCTGCATGAGTGCACTGCCGGCTCATGGTGAGCTTCTCATCTATCAACTACCCCAAATTCTTCTCTTAAGGGCTACTCTCAACCCACTCTGTGCCCAGTCTGTATTTGCTCTCACTCAGCTCTTTCATCATCACTTGCCAGGTGGAGCTCCATGCACTCTACCTGGTCATTGACATAGAGGGCAACACTCCCTCCTTGTTTCCCCTGCCTGTCCTTCCTGAACAGTTTATACCCTTCTAGTCCAACACACCAATCACAGGAGTCATTCCACCATGTCTCTGTGATGCCAATCAGGTCATAGCACTGCAGCCTCACGAGCATCTCCAGCTCCTCTTGTTTATTGCCCAGGCTGCAGGTATTCATGTAAAGACATTTAAGTTGGACCCCTGATAAGGTAACAGGACCCCCCTGATGATACTCAGATGTTTCCACAGCAAGCAACCTCTCAACAACCCCTGTGCTCTGCCTGCAGCCTGTCACCACACCTTGGTCCCCTGCCAATTCACAAGATCCTACAGTCTTGCCAGTATCATCTTCCCCCACAAGCACCAGCATACTTTGTTCCGGCTCCCCCTTAGTGCTCCCAACTTCACCCCCATCCCCTTTCATACCTAGTTTAAAGCCCTGTCTATGAGCCCTGACAACTCCCAATGCTGGAGTTAACTAAAAAGTATTGGTTATTATTTACAAATGCTGTGGATGCCCCATTTTATTACAGATGAGAAAACACCTCTGTTCAAGTGGCCACAAGGATGCAGGCACTGAAATTATAGCCTGCCTAAGCTAGAGAGTCAGTGAGCTGGGGTCTCTGTTAGCAACTCCAAATGGACTTTCTAAGTGAACTTGTTCCCTATGAAGACTTTTAACATGCAAATAAATTTTTTTCCACTTTCAAATGAAGTGAAGCACCAAATACTAAAAATGTTTACGTGGGGAACTGGTACAGTGCAGCTTATGCATTGCAGATGTATCTATTTATTACAAACTCAGTGTCATCAAGGTTAATGAAATTTATCAAAGATACAATAGGGCTCCTGAAGAGCAAGAATAGAATCAATAAACTCCAGATTTGTGCCAAATAAAATGGAAAAAGGCAATGACTGGTCAGGTGCTTCATGGCAGACCTTGATTTGGTTTTGAAAAATCAGTCAGTTGAGTAACATTCTTTCAGCCCCATCTGTATTTATGAGAAACAGATTCAGGTGGGTATCTGAGAATCCTGACTACATCCAGTCTTTCTGCTTACACAGTATTTATTCTGTTGGAAGGGATGTGCTCATGCTGAGATACTTTGCAGAGCATTTCCCCTTTGTAATTTTTTGTGATGTGGTTATTTGTTCCTACCTAAATAAGCTACAGTTCCCTTGCTCATTTAGCATCCTACATACCCTGCAGTGCTAGCAGCCAGCTAGGGCAACAACTTTAGTAAGGGAGGCATTATATAAATGAGGGGTTTTGTGGGAAACTCCCAAATGTTGCACCTCCACTGAAGCATTTTCAACTGATGGTTACAGCCTATTGTAGACAGTCTGCTGACATTTTTAATACAGTGTCCTCCAGACCTGCTAAAAGATAACAATGCTACAGTTTAAATGCCAGCATCCTGTTCATGCTTTGTTCCTACTTTTGCTGGCATGAATGGAAATGTTTTTGTGATGTTCAGAGTGTTGCTGAGCTCCCAAAATAGTGCTGGAAAGTTACTTCTCTCTCTGTCACCTGCACAGAGTCTATTATGGTGCTGAGCCACATGTGTAAGTGCCTGCAGTTAGTTTTAAGAGCTGGATTCAGTTTGAAAGCTGTACCAGTTATCAGTGACAGGTGGGAAAAGGTGATTTAAATTCTGTCTATATCTAGAATCTTGTAATGAGATGGGTACCTATTTGCACAGGGCACAAGTGTTGCTTGTACAGTTCTTTCCTTCAAACTGGTCTACTCGATGATAGGATAAATTCCTTAGCTGTTCCAAATGAGTCTTACCCACTCTTAGCATTAACTCCTATGATAAACCAATCCCACAGCCTTATTCATGTGGCAATCTGTTGTGTTTTCTCCATATAGCATTGTTATAATGTTTAAGTATTTTCTACAACATCTATCAGTGTTATTGATCCCTGTCCTCACAGTAACATATATTTCCATTTTAATAGAGAGTGAAAATATTCATTATGCTCAGTCTGTGAACTTTTTTGATGTCTACATGCTTTGTCTTGACTACAGAGCACGAAACAATTTATTTAACAGGAATTTAAGTTTATTGTATAAAAGCACAACTGTCCCAAGTAATAAACCAGGCTGTTCTTCCAAGTCAAATTGTGCAGTTACAGCAATGTTCTCTGAAAAGTCTTTCTGCACTGATTTTTGTAGAATTAAGGTATAGCAAAATAATAGCCTTCATGCATCCCAGAGATTCAGTGCTCAACATGCAAGATACTAAACTGATGGAACACCTGATCTTCAAAAGGGAAGGTGCACTGCACAAGTCATATGGAGTGTACATCAAAGTCCATAGTGAGAAAAATCATGAAGGCATGACATTTCTGAACAGACCTCCTTCCTCTGCCCTTTTTTTTTTCACTGGCAATATTGCGTTTAGAGGACTGCCATGCTAACAGCCTGATAGGTTAAATCACAGGAGAAGCCTACACCTTGGCTGCTAGGTGTGAGACAGAACATTGCTGCACAAAGAGTTGACTTTGCCAGGAAGCATGCACTCTTCCCAGGAGACAAAAGAAGTAAAAAGGTAGATGTTGCATAAAGTAGTAAAAGATCAAGGCATTAAATAAAATCAGCTGAGGGTTGATGTTTCTGTATCTCCATTTGTATTTCATAAAAGGAATTACACCAGTGTAGCATTACAAATACTAAGTATGCCAAATATGGTCAGATAAGCAGCTTCTCAGCAGAAAATACAAGGGTTGTCAGTGATTAAGATCTGATTTCTTTATAAGAAGACTTAAGTACAAAATATCTGGATGAAATACATGAAGTTGTCTTGTCATAGCAATTGCACCTATTTAACTCGGATGAATTTACAGTCAGACTGTAAGATGTCAATGGAATTGTTCTGTGTCAATAAGCTTTTGGTGATTACTGTGAAGCAAAAGATGAATAAGAGTACATACGAGCGATGTGGTGAATAAAAATACCAATGTTTTCATATTCATCTTTTTCATGGAATAGTAATGTTTTGTGCCCCTTAATTGGCCTCTGGTTTTCTAATTTCTTCTGTGAATTAGCATATTGTAAGCATACACTGTACCATTTTCCTAAAAGAAACAAACAGTATTATTCACATTCACAAATTTGCAGGGTTTGTTTATTTTCTATAATTTATTTCTTCTCCATAGTTTCCTGGCCTATGGAGACATATCAAAGGCACTGTGCTTTCTGCAATAAGGTTTTTATGTGGGAAAATATATTCAGTGTTTCAGCTTTACATGTCTCAGCATAAAGTTTGACAGGATATTTACAGGGTGTATTTGGTACAGCCCTTCTGGAATTCCAGTGCTTAACCAGTGCTTATGTCTCAACTATATTCCAGTCTTATTTTAATAATTGTGTGAAGTGAATGCTGGCAGAAGCCAGAGATGGCAATGCCTGCAACTCTAGAAGGTCAGAGCCTTTCAAGTTCTTCCTTTTCAGATTTCAGAGAAGGAAAAAACCAAACATTTCTCAAGCTGATTTACAGCAGCACCCTGATAAAAATCACATCTGGGCTATTTTTTCTACTAAATCACATCTTTTACTAGACAAGACACAATTAAAAAGCTGTAATTTTTCTGCAGCCATAAAACAGGATAAAATACCTGGTTTGTTTAGCCCTGAGCATGTAATCTCAGATCAGATTATAAATGCTGTATAAGTCAAACACGACATAGTCTTTTCAGGAGTTATACTGTTCTTTCTGATTATTTTTCATTATTCCTTGTATAATTCTGTATAAAAGTTTGGATTATCATCTCTTCACAAAGGAAGCTATTTTGTTAGTATTTGCTATAATTGATACCATCTAAT
Organism: Ceyx melanurus; assembly: GCA_024611195.1. Classification (NCBI taxonomy): domain Eukaryota; kingdom Metazoa; phylum Chordata; class Aves; order Coraciiformes; family Alcedinidae; genus Ceyx; species Ceyx melanurus. The sequence goes on along the minus strand of JANHGL010011081.1, from coordinate 36,150 downwards.
TAACTAGCAAATTTTTTCTTCCCATATGGTAGGTATCGCCTGGCTGGCCTCCCTGGAGAATACCAATATAAGAACATCACCAGTGCGGAAATTAACTATTGCTTAGTGAAAGACCTGATCATTTGGACTCAGTATGAAATCCAGGTGGCATCTTACAATGGGGCTGGGCTGGGAGCATTCAGCAGATCTGTGACAGAGTACACTTTGCAGGGAGGTGAGAAAATCAGACCAATATACCCTTTATGGTTACAGCTTATAGAGCAACTAACAACTTTTAAAACAAATGGTAATTTCAGTCAAATTTGATCGACAGCTTGGGATATGAAACACTTACATATTGCAAATGTCTAAATAGAGACAAGACTGCTGCTATCTCTGTTGTAGAAAACCTGTGAGTGAATTCAAAAATTATCCATTTTTTTGGCCCTTGTGATGACATGTTACCACACTTGCAAGTCAGAGTCAGACTCAGCATAAGTAATAAATATAAATGCTAAAGAGACCTGGGGTACTGTGGAATGAATTTATAGTATGTGTGACAGGCAGAGGATAAGATTACTCTGCCAGGAAAGACAGAGAGAAGATGACAGGGAATTGGTTTTATCATGGTCAAGATATGCAGTCTGCTGCATATACAGTATAGGAGACAAAAGCTGAGTAAACCAGTTGCATAAATTCTGATAATCACAGAATATCCTGTTTTAGAAATATGGAATAAATTGCAAAGAAAACTGTAAGGAGATAAATAGACTGTGGTGCAGGCATTTGCAAAGAGGAAGATAAAATTATCTTTAAAGCCCTGATTTTTATTCTACCAGCTCCTCCATACGTTTCTGGTAAGTGCTTTAAGAAGAGTATAAATTACATGAACAAAAGGATATGTAATTACTTTTTATAACCAGTATAAGGCATGTTTACACCTTTAGATTGGTATAAAAATCTTTAGGATAATTAATTACCTGGTCCTTAAAGCTTTCATATATTCCCATAATTGCAGGGCTGTGCTGGATTCTGAGCACTGGACAGTATACAGGCTCTACTTTATTGGTCATAAAACAATTAAAATATTATTTAAACTCTCAGATTTACAGTGTATCTATTAATTTACCATGAGTGAACAATACACAGTTGTTAGTTTATTGTTACTAGGAGTATATTATAACGTGATTATTGAGGTGTAGGGAGATCTTTAAGAAAAGATTATTGATATGCAACACTAATTAACCACAACAATTAAAGAAGGAATCTATCTATATTTAGTCTTATGGCATGTAAAGTCTCATGGTTTAGAGGAGTCTAGACACATTCAACGTCTTTCTAGAAGTATTTATTGCAGACTTTGAAATGTTTTTCTTAGTCTTCTCCTTGCAGCCAGAAATAATGTTTTGTACCCCAGTAAAGACCAGATCTCTGCTGAGAATTGGTTTGCCCAAAGAATTTTAATCTCTTTTGTGAATATGCTTGTAATTAATAACTTTCTTTATTTGCACATTTTAAGCTATCACATCACCTTAACCTTACATCTATTAAGACTCAGGTTTGGACTTCAAACTCTTTCTTAAACCCTGCAACTGATTCTAATTTCCCTTGATATTATGTGCTGTTATTATCATTCTTTATTGATTGGCTGTCTGTTGTCATGTATAAGGATATAAATCCTCTGTTATAAATTAAATATAGTCAGTCCTGCATTCATATTAATCAGCAAGAGTGTTTAGACTGCAGGACAACCTGCAATGGCCTGTTTTTCTTTATGTAGGATCTAAATGCTCAATGGTGGGTAGACGTAGAAGAAAAATTGGATATTTCTTGTTTATTTTATATCAGTATTTAATAATAGCCGTAAATAACTACTTCATGGATGCTGCCATCTCCTAATGAATGCCTTGCTTGGTTTCTGTGCAAATCACCAAAGGCCTGTTCTAAAAATAGTTGGAAGACTTTTTACATTTAGAGTTTTTTAGAATATAATTTGAAACTGGATTAATATTGAATCTCCATACAAAATGTACTACTGTCCAAAGCTCAGCTCTTTTATCTTTCTTTTATTCGGGAAATGACAGGAAAAACCGGTGTCTCTTTCCTGCTCTGGAATGTCCTTCCTAAACAAAACAAGAAGGAGTAAGAAAAAAACATATGTAAAACTGCCTTGTAAATCTTATTCTGATTTTAATAAGAGCAGAGATAAATGTCAAAGACACACACTCCCATCCATCCCCCTCTCCTACTACCACTACCACTGCCTTTATTCTGACATGCATTAAATGATGTGAACTAGCTGGCAAGAACCTGTCTGAAGATGAAAAATACCCAAAACACCTTGTATTAATCAAATGTGCTATTCAGTCAAAGCCTGGCAGGAAATGAACACTGGGAGCAGATCAACACATTGGCAGGAGCAGATCAGAACATTGGCATCTTTGTCATAGGCAATATTGACTGGTCATATAAGCTATGGACTTATACCAGAATCTAGTCTATTAATCTCTTATTAGTCCTCTGGCATTACTTTAGCTACTCATAACTAATCAGCTACTCAAAGCTCTTTGAAAATCACTAGTTTCTTGAATGTAGCCAAACTCAAAAAGATGCTGAAAGATCTAAACTTGTAGAGAATCTGGCACGTCAGTTAGATAAAATATCAGAAAGACTTACTGGCAAAGTACTGAACACCCTAGCACTAGGGTCAGACAGCTTGACTGTCTCTAAATCTTGAAAGACTTTTCAGAGTGATATTCATCCAAATCCTTTGATGCTTTGTATATATAGGTCTTTCTTCATCAGAGTTTCTCCAGCTGTTCCTTACTTTGATGTTGCTTTTTCTTAGGGATTTGTACCAGCCTTCTGGCAATTTTTACTTCTTTTAACAGTATTCGGCAGGACTTTTCATTGCCATATGAAAACCAGAGGTTTTCCTATACCTTTTCACGTAAGAATAGCTTTGTGAGATGCATAAACATATTTCTGGATTATGATTATGCTGTCTCTGCTCTGTATTGTTGGACATATTTATCTTTTCGTGCAGGTTGATTTGAGAAAGCAGAAGCTTCCATCTTTTACTGTAGATCTGTCCCTTCTGTCTCAATAGCCCGAATACTTCTGAAATTCTCTCTCTTTGAAAAACTCCTACCACTCCTTAGATTTAGTCAAGGCAAGATTTATAAGCAGACAGCTTTCATTACACTCTTAGAATTGACATTAACCTGCTTTTGTTTCTAATATAAGTGCCATGTCTGTCTTTTGATGCATATTCCCAAAAGTCAGTCTTAGTCCTAAAGTTCATAGGTCTCAAGATGTAGTTTGATATTGAAGGTTTGGGTTTTTTTCCTTTCTGTGCTGTGCATGAACACATTTGAAGACTGGAAATGTCTGAGCAAAATGCCCTTACTGAATAAAAGTGGGATAATCAACAGACTAGTGAATCTTGATGGTGTGGAGAGAAGAATAAAAGCAAGATGAGTCTCTACAGCCAGGTCCAAGTCTCTACAGCCAGGTCCAAAGCAGTTTCTTCTCCAGGCACTAGAAGGTGAATGAGATATTTATAACACAGAGAAAAACCAGTTAACTGAAAGCTGCCTACTTTCTGTAGGAAATAATCTTGAAAAAGGAATCTCTGAATAAGGATTGTCCTATTCATTTTTATTTCAGTAAAAAGATATTTCCTCTAGTTTTTTCTGTAGTCTTTTTATGACAAAAACATCTTAAAGATCTTCATTTCCTTCCTTCTAGGAACCTACCAACAGCTCTGGCGCACCTATGGCCATTTTGGGCCCATCTGCCCTTGTGCAGAAGCAGTTTGAAGCTGTACTGGCTGTATTTTGTATCTCAGTTTTATCAGTGTTATGTGTCATTTGCCATTTACTGCCTTTTTAAAAGTGATGTCACAAAGGTTGTGAAATTAGCAGTTGTCTCACTGAGGCCTCTGACCCCCAGCTCTTAAAGAAGTAAAACCTTGACCTTGTGAGGGGCATGAAAGAAAGGAAGAAAGAGTTGCCCAGCTGCAAGAAGCAAAATTAATCAGTTAGTGCCAAATCTCATGCTACTGAATTTCAAATATAGATGTGTAGAATTGCAGACAGCACTTTTTCTAACTACCTTCTGGAGTTCATAGTACAGAAAAGGATGTCAGCCAGGAGTGTAGAGGAATAGGCTTCACAGAAGGAATCTGTACCTCCATGGCAGAATCTCCCCACCACTCCCATTGGGGATGAGCAGTTTAGCATCTCAAGCCAGTGCACTAAAGGAAAAACTGAATCTTCACAGAGAGAAAAACCTGAATTTCCCTAAACCTGCCTTATTGAGACATGGAAGCTGCCACATCAAAGATCAGGAGCTCTGGTGGAGTAGGAGACTTTTGTACAGGTCTGTGTTGAAGACCTATATTTAAGACCAGTAGTCTGGCTGTCGAAAGCTCTGCAGGGTTTACATCCTATTTGCACATAGATAGAGACAGAATAATTTCATGTACACATGCTTAACCTTCATGCCTTCTCTTCTCTCAATTATCTCATCAGCCAAACCCTTTTAATGGCTTTTATGCAGAGTGCTTCCAGTGACCTTTTCTGCTTAGAATGCTTTGCATTAACTTGCAGTCCCAGGATTTCCAACCACATAAACTTTATCAGGAAGAAAGTTAACATTTGTTTTGTCTGACCAGTTTGATGTGCAATTCCGAGGTGGGTCTCCACTGTGAGATAGAATACTTAATTCCTAAGTAATTTGTAAGTAATTTGTTACTTACAAACATGAAGAAATACAGGTTAAAAACTGAGCATGTAAATACTTAAGGATTACTCTTGGAACACCTGTTAGACATTGGTAGGTCATGTACAACAAGAAACTTATAAGAAGAGGATTGATATGCACCAATAAATTAGAAAATCTTTGGACAGTCACAGATTCAGTAAGTTACTCACTGTGATCTTGGAAAAATATTTGAGTTTTGAAGTGACCAGAAGGTCAACTCTGATTTAGCTTCTGTCAGACTTCTTTTTTAAATGCAAAACTGTTCAGATGCCCAAGGAAGTCTTTAATATCAGGGCATAAAAGGAGAAGTTTATACTGGCACATTGAAGTAAAATTGATATTATAATGCCAATATTTTACTGATTAAAATATTTAAATATATTATGTCCTTTGCAGCATAAGTATAGGCTTAATTTAAGTTTATGTATTTCAAATGGACCACGTTCTTCCATCTTTTAAATGCATTCATTGAGATGCAGATGTTGATTTTTCAATAAAGATGTCCAAAGAGTAATTGTAGTATAAATCTCCAACATTGTGAAGGTTTTAAGTTTTCTATTAGTCATTTTTATTATTTTTCTTCTTATAGTAGGTATTTTGTGCTATAATGGTTTATTCTTGTTTTAAGAAATTATCTGCTAATGAAAGAAACATATTTGCCTTTTTAAAGGAAATAACTAATGCATTTGGTGATCCACATATCTAAAACTATATAAACCTATCCTTAAGTGCTTGCTGAGCTTTTTTGAGGACTGTAAGGACTGCAAATAAAAACTTGGAACTTGCTGATGCAAGTTGCTCACTTAAAAAAATTGTGATATTTTGAATTTATCTAAAAGACTCATCAGACTCTTAGAATAAAATCCTCATGGAATTGAGGAATTTTATATTAATTGTACATCATCCATGGGATCCTTCACTAAATAAATTAATGCCAGACGAAGCAGCAATGTACATGTTAATCTGTGCTTCAGGAAATGATAAAGGCACTGGGAGTGGCCTGATGGGAGTGGCTGTACCATTAACTCTCAGATCACTTCTATGTATTTCTTATGCGCTGGGATAAACCGACTCTTCCTACAACTACTCAAGTTCTGCATTTCTTCAGCTGTGGCTGTCAATAAGCAGCATATGGGTAATGTATAGTTTTTCTGTACTATAATTGTGTTACAAAATCAAGCTAGCACATAGCTGTAGCATAACAATTCAATGTAAGGAAGAGGAATACGTGCAGAGGATGGTTCTCATCTACTTTAGCCTTCCTTACAGAAGGAGATTAATCTCTCAGTGATATTCAGGTGACTTTCTAACAGTTAACTTGAAGGCTTCTAATTCAACTTTCTTCTGTAATAACAAATATGTGGGATATGTTAATATGCAAATATGCAGGAAAGTAAGCATTTCAATTAAAAAAAAAAATATTCACTTTAACCACTACTTATAGAAAGTATTGCTCACAAAACCAAATTGAAATACATCTTGTATCTCTCATAATAAACAGTTTCATCAAAGAACATGAATTTAAAATAATACATTTAATAGGAAACTGTAGCCTTAGCAGCTCATTATGACTGTAAAGTGACTTTAACAGAAGAGTGACTGTATATCAGGATGATTTGGTATACCTCTTAACTACAAAAACTTTATGATGTCTACAGGTCATTAAGATGATATTACAAGCTTCCAAAAGCATACAGGGAATTATGATACATGAAAGGGAGTAGGGCCCAGATCTAATGAAAATTTAGTGTAGTATTAGATATATTTTGAGTTTAGAACTCAATAATTATGCATAGCTCATGAAAAATGGTTTTAAATTGGTTGTAAATTAAGGTAAGAAAATTATTAATAATATGCAATTTCTGAGCTTAAAAAAAAATAAATGTGCGGAGCTACATTTTCAAACCATGGTGTTGTTATCAAGGAGTTTGTGAAACAGCATGAAAGTGGATGTCCTTGTCATTTCAAACCTGCCATCTTTGAGAATTTCTCAATTTTTTGTGTTGTTATTTCTATGTCATGGATTTCTTTGATAAGTCTATACTGTCCTGGCTCTTTTGCCTGCAATTTTTCTATAGTTTGTATATGCTGAGAATACACCCTTTTATGTCTCTTTCAAACAAACATCACTTTTGGCGGAAAAAGGAGAATGTTTACATTTTTTAAATTGATGTTTGGATTCTTCTCCATACAAATACTCAGCTTACAAAAGTAAATTAAAACTTCAGAAGTTTGTTACCTGTTTTTGAAAAGTATAGAGCAAAGCCACTATTTCTCAGTGGGAATTGTGGATATTTTTTAAAATTTAAAGTTATTTGGCTGTGGTATAAATCTCCTCTTGGAAGTAGAAGAAACAAAGCTTTCCAGGCTTCAAAATCAATTGTGGATAGTTTCTCCTTTGTAGAATACAAATGCACGTGCCTGACAATAGTAGTAATTTTTGAAGCTTTACTAAACTTATTTTATAAGATTAAGAGAGTCTGTTTTTTTTATACTCAAATAGCAGTTTTATTCTTAAACTTACTATAAGCTTGGTAATTTCAGAAAAACAATCTGTCAGTATTATTTTCTCTGAGAACTATAGAAATGACATCATAGAACAGTAAGTTGAAGAAATTGCCTTGAATTAGAGACATTATATTAAATGGCAAAATATTTAGGTTTTACTTTTTTGTTGTGTGAAAGCACTCTGTACTGTGCTTTCTTCTGTATTAAGAAAACATCTGTCTAATTAAATACTTGGTGTAAAATGTTTATGCAACTTTTAGTAGATTAGAGGCTGTATTGGCTCAGAATATATATAATCAATTCAATATACATGAATTAATATCATATCAAGATAAACTAAAAACTTCTCCAATTCTCAAGAAAAACCTTAATTGCATGTGATGTGACTGGTCCTAATTCTTTAACCAGCAGTAAATAATAAACAGCTGCTGTTGCCAGATTATAATTCACAATTAGAACTTTAATTGTGCAGACTCCATGTTTGCTCCTCTGATCTGGGGAATTCTGTGGTATTAAAAGACTAAAGAAACTTCCTTCTGAAACTGTTCATTCTCTGTGCAGCCATGGATAATTGAAAAAAATGTGTTCACCTCACCTCTGATTACCTAGCTTCTGTCTCAAGTCTTTGTGAGAAACTCATATGTGTAATAATAAGCTGCAGAAATAATTTCACACCCTCCCCTTGAAAGAATCTCCAATACAGAATGAGAAATTAACCCGATTGCCCTTCTTTCCAAATCACTGCTGGTTCCTGTTTCACAAGGAGTGAATCGTTCTCTCAAGGTTGTTATTGTTATGTGACTCACAAGTGACAATCAATGCATCCTGTTTTCATCTTTCTCTTTTGACCCCTCATCCCTCATCTGCTCTGTTTATTTTATTTTTCCCTCTCTGCTGTCTGGGAGTAGTGCCAACAGCTCCACCACAGAATGTACAAGTCAAAGCTGTGAACTCCACAACTATCCAGTTCCTCTGGAACCCTCCACCCCAACAATTCATCAATGGTATTAACCAGGGATATAAGGTAAATAGAAACAAGATTTCTGTACTTTCACTTAACATTTCCCTTAGCAGTCCTGGTATATAACTGTTAGAAGTTGCATCTAATAATCTCTGAGTCTCAAAAATGGTAGTACATTTTTCAGAAATATCTTATATGAGTAAACAGAAGAGAGCAGGTTTTGCTTCTAGCATTTGCAGCTTATGTAAGTTCTGAAGGGGGAATATTTCATAGTCTAGAAGACCTAATACCTTTGTTACTTACCTGGAAAGTTTCCAAAGCCAAAAAGCTGTTCTTTGTCAGAGTTTGGAAAGTCAGCACAGGAGATATGTCATTATGCTACTGAAAACCAGCATTGAGATTTCTATTTACTCAAATGCAAAAATTCCATTTATTTCCCTGGGAACTAAAAAAATCACACTAAATATTTGTCTTAACTTTCCCACCATGATTTGGGAAATACAAGAATGTGAAATTTATTAATCATGCTTGATGACACGGAGTTAGCATGATAAGTCCCTGTTGATGGAGCAACTGGCAATATCTATTACAGTACGCAGAGTAGAGAGTGCTTAACAGAGCACTTGTTGGTACTTTGACCACTGGAGTGTATGCTAAGAAGGCTGGTGGAGTGGTTTATTTCTGTCTCTCAGGAAGGACTGCTTAATAGAAACTCCTTCAGTGGTTTAGCAGTAGGGGCATAATAAATGAAGGGTTTAAAAACATTCATGGAAAGAACTAAGACAAATCTTAGTAGGAGTCACAGAGCAAGAGAAGGGAAGAAGGGTATATTTCATGAACAGTCAGGAGGAAGGTTGATTTAGGTTTTGAGTGGGTTGAGAAGGATGTATAGTTCAGAAAAGAAGCTGTGAATTGAGGTGAATTTAAGTAGTTTGAGAAGACTTCCAAAATGTCTCAAAGTGATGGAGAAAGTAAGACAGAATTATACATGGGAGTTTTGGTATTGTTACCCAGATCTATATATTACTCATAAAGAACAGCACTGTTTTCTGAATCGCACTACTATATACATGTAGATGTACATGAATGTTTTTCTCAGAAACAGAATCAGTTCTCATGACTAGGTGACTGACAGGGCTGCAGGAGTGTATTCTGAGACCTCAATACCAAAGTAGTACTTGTCTTCTGTTAGAGTCTGGAGAATAAAAGCACTTTTTGGGCTCAGTGGACTGCACTGCCCTGTAATTTTCAGGTCCAAGTCCAAGCATGGTGAGCTCAGTCAGATTTGCAAAAGTCAGATTTTTCAGATTTTTATTGTTTTATTCAAACTGAGTTTCAGTTTAAAAATCCTTAGTCTCATCACATAGCTACCTCTAATTTATGTCTTTCTTTAGCAGTAGTGTAAAATGACTAAAATTGTAATTTGAATCTGTCAGTAGTCAGTGAAATCTTTTGAAATTATCAGAATTTCTCTTTCTTTGTATTTCTTTTATTGCAGTAGATTGTAATAGCTTTACCATTCCTGTTTCTCATAGTGATTGTGAATTGCAATATGAGAACACTTCTGTCAGTTACTTCTATTGCATAGTTTTTTGTATGATTTATAAATGTTTAGTAGTCAAATGCAGGCTTTCTAATTTCTTTAAGGATTAATCCAGTGGAATCCTTAAGGAAGCCCCAAAATGAAATAAAGCATTTATCTTGGAGTAGCACTGGAAGTACTTTTCTTCCTTCAGCTTCCTTCCAGCAGCAGAGACTGTCCAGGCTGGGTAGAACAACCCTGGGAGAGACAAAAGACTTACATAATGATTTGGCATAATTTTGGCATTGTTCAGCAACAGACATTGAGAATTGCAATACCTTCATGGTATTGATCACCCATCAGTAGTGAGTATTACATACATCCTTCCATTTATCATAGTAAGAGTGTTATATCCATCTGTTCAGTGTCAGAGCTGACAGTCGTTTACCAGCATTGCTTTGTTTTTTACAATCAGATGAAGATGGTTTTGCCAGACTAACATACTTTGATTCCAAATAGACATCACTTCTAATGAGAGCTTATCCCTGTTTAAATTTTCTAGCTTCTAGCATGGCCAGTGGATGCTCCAGAGTCTTTGACAATGGTCACCATTGCTCCAGATTTTCATGGTGTTCATAGTGGCTGCATCACTAATCTGAAGAAATATACTCCTTACTATACGTCAGTTCTGTGTTTCACCACACCTGGCGATGGACCACGAAGCACACCCCAGCTTCTGCGCACCCTGGAAGATAGTAAGTTGTCAGCACTGGTAGACAACCTCAGTGCTCAGATTTTGTTTGGTTGGATATAAAAGTCAGAATGTTTCCATCTGGGTGCTTAAAATTTGACCTCCTGTTCACAATCAGTTTGCAATATCTCATCAAGTTATTTTGCATTGTATGATGACCTCATCTGTGTTTGTTCTTTTAGCAAAGTTAGTTCTTTTGTCCATATGTGTACTTTTAGCTTGTGCAGAAGAATATTTGATATTTTTTCATTAGGGACTAAAACTGGATGAATTATTTTACATTTGTCAGAACCTGAAAGCTTTATAAACTGGTTCAGCTAACATGCAGCACATTGTTTATGTCTATGAATCCTTATGCTCTTCAATTCATGTTCAGGCATCTGACTAAATGAAAATTGATCATCTTAGGAATTGAGCATTGGAACTTCTTGTGGAGGTCAATCATTAATTTACAGTTGTTTCCCTCTGATATTTAATATAGTGAAAATTTATGTATCTTTATTATATTACAAGTGTTTGTATAAAATATTTTAAGGATAAATATAATAATAATGCAGTAACTTTTCTTCTGCAAAACTAGAGTCAGGATGCAGTAAAATGATCTGGATAGTTTAGCATATAAATTATTTCCTGTATCAAAAAATGTTTTGTCCTCTACAGCCCCTTGGAAGTGTTTGCTCAAGACACATTTTGGACTAATAAGTTTAGTGGGTATCTGTTGCAAATAACTACATTGCAATGGCCCTCAAAGATAACCATGTGTCTGCAGTGATCTTGACTCTGGACAGTGCTTCAGTATATTCCAGGCATGGAGCATCTTAAACACTGCTTTACATTTACAGATCTGAATCAGAATTTTAAAAATGTTTAATACATCCATTAAGGTATTGTTTTTAGAAATGCTACTTTGCATTAAATATGGGCTTTCAGGTTAGTCAGTGTTCCTGTAAAGAAAAATAAGATTGTAATTATCATTCACAGAAGTGAAGCTGAGTAGATACTCTTGAAGGAACATGAAGAAAATTAAATACTTTCCCATGTATTTTCCTTTTGTGGTTGCTGTCCTTCACATGCTAGACCTGTGCCCTAAGAGCAGGCTGTAGACTTAAAGACTTGCTTGTTAGAAGATCACAGACAGCAGTTTAACTACCAGAAATGTATATGAACCATTAATATGAACCCATCTTGTGTTAAAGAAAAAGGCATGGGGGAAAGAGAAACATGCATTATTTTCCTTCGTTTTCCTAAGGAAATTAAGTTTTTGACAATAATGGTTTGTAAATGTATTGTTTGTAAATGTATTGTTTGTAAATGATTGTTTGTAAATGTATTGTTTGTAAATTATTCTGCCCCTCTGCTCTGGTCAGACCTCACCTGGAGTATTGCATCCAATTCTGGAGCCCTCAACACAGGAAAGACATGGACCTGATGAAGCAGGTCCAGAGGAGGGCCACAAAGATGATCAGAGGGCTGAAACACCTCCCTTATGAGGACAGGCTGAAGGAGTTGGGGTTGTTCAGCCTGGAGAAGAGAAGGATCCGGGGCGATCTTATAGCCACCTTCCAGTACCTGAAGGGGGCCTACAGAAAGGATGGAGAGGGGCTGTTTACAAGGGCCTGTAGTGAAAGGACGAGGGGTGATGGGTTTAAATTAGAGAAGAGTAGATTTAGACTGGATATCAGGATGAAGTTCTTTACCTTGAGGGTGGTGGATCAGTGGAATAGGCTCCCCAGGGAGGTGGCTGGGGCCCCATCTCTGGAGATATTCAAGGAGAGTTTGGACAAGGCTCTGAGCACCCTGGTCTAGATAAGGGTGTCCCTGCTCACTGTAGGGGGGCTGGACTAGATGACCTTTGGAGGTCATTTCTGGCCCTAAACATTCTATGATTCTATGATCTGTCTTTCTCCCACCAAAGATACTTGAACCTTGTGGCTAATATCGGAAAGTACAGAAGAGTAAGAAACCAAAGATACAAAACTAACATTTCACAAAAATTAGTCAGCTGGAAAGATGAAATTAATATTTCTGTCACAGAAATGAACCTTAAACACTGTGCAAAGTGGAAGAAGGGGCAGAGCATTGAGACATTGAGAAAATCTTGGGGAAATGTTAGGATTGTGTGCCATTTTAAACTTAACTTCCATCATGAAGTATTGCCTTTTATTTTTAATTTTTTTTTTAATCTTTCAGAATTACTTTGCTAGGTTTTTGTGGTGCCTGAGAACTTAAGTGCAGGATGGTGTATAATGCATTTTTGCAAAGAACTCATTGAATCTAAGTTGCTTCAGCATTTATGTGGTGGGAAAAAAAGATTCTAAAGGATTGTAATTCATGTTCTCAGACAGTTGTTTTCTATCTGGATAGCAAATTTGGGGAATCCTTAAGAAAAAAAAGTAGTGCAAACAGACCTGTTTGCTGATGAACTGTAGGTCAAATATAATCTGACATCCAGTCAGAAGCTTTGTGTCTTGCTTGGAATAACCTGCACCTGTTTTTCATTATGCCATTAAAATTTGAATGCAACTGCAGGAGCTAATTGGAGTAAAGTTTTGTGAGAATGCTGTTTGCATGTCTGCACTTATGTGGTCCCGAACAGTGCATGATTGCTGTACTCTTGTAGGGTATTCCTGACATTGCTATCAGATCAGCAGTTCATTCTCTAATGATTTCACTGGTAGATATGGCAGGATGGATTTGGAAATTTTCCTCACTAGAATTGCAAATGTGGTTTTAGCCAACCTACTGGCAAGTTTTGTGGTTTGTTTGTTGTTTTGGGGTTTTTTTCATAGCTGCGGGGGAATGAGAAAGTGGACTAAAGTGAAGAGGAAGCAAAATATGGAATTGCAGAAGAAAAATGGCCAACTGATGTCACTAGAGCTGGAGGATATTCGGGCAGGGATCCAATGACAGAAGCACAGTGAATATACAGTGAACAAAAACTCCCTTTTCTAGTACATTGATTGAAGACAGAGCAGCATTTAGATCAAAAATCAGTCAGGATGTCTTCCTTGAAGATCAGAATTGAGGAAGGATGGCATATTTTTGACAGTCATTCCATTTTATGCTCTTTCATTGCACACTAGGGAGCTGAAATGTTTAAGAGCTCTTGAGCTACATCATAAAAATCCTTTAAAAGTTTCACACACTTGTATTCATTTTACAGAAGTCAGTTGCCATTGTGTTGGAAAATTTTAAGTTATTTTGAGAGAATCTGTCCAAGCAGTGACTTGGTGACTGTTCTTGCTTTGACCTTGCATAGACAAAAGGCTCTTTGTAGGTGAGGGGGGTGCTGGTGATGCTTTGCTACAGACTGAAGGCCAGATAAGCTACACACAAACTCACAGGTAACCACCACACTTTGAGGGAAAACAGCAAATGTAGTTACTTACAGGATTGTCAACCTGATTGTTCTAATTAAATTAGATCAAGAAAGGAGACAGAGTACAAGTTGTGTGCAAGTCTTCTGCTGCCATTCTCTTGAGTTCTCTGTGCAGTTAGGGTGATGACTGGATAAAATAATTTATGTGATGATAGCCAGAATACTTCTTAACACCTTGTGTTCTCCCCTGCAGCTCTCACTGATGTTTTCAGCAGGTTTCCCTTGGCCCTGTCTCAGTGTTTTATTTGTTCAGACCTAACCTTGCCACATGAGTCAGATCAAAAGTGGGGTTCTCCTGTTAACAGATTTCCTTTTCTGATTGCCAGAGCCAGGAGCGGTGGGACACCTGAGTTTCACTGAGATTCTGGACACGTCTCTCAAGGTCAGCTGGCAAGAACCTGTAGAGAAAAATGGCATCATTACAGGCAAGTATCAGGTGTTATCTCCTTTTTCCTTTAATTGGTTTTGGGGTGGAATGTACCATTGCAGTGCAAAAATGTTTGTGTAATAGAGCATTTAGGGAGAACTGGCCTCTGTGAGCACTGGTGTCCTGGTCCTTCTTTTGGAAATTGAAATGTCAGGCAGGGCACATTATAGAAAGTACAGGTCCAGTTACTGGCAGCTCATGATTGTGGTCACTGAAAAAGCAGTCTGTATTAAAAATCAGCTCCCCATGGAGCTTCTGGTCTTGTTAAATCTTCTGTGACCACCACCTGTGTTACTAAATTTCTGAAACTTTATGAGACAGTGTTTGGCCTTTGCCCCAAAGCTGAGGGGTTCCTAAATGAAGTTTACAGCTGCAGAAATCTAGATTGAAATTGCTAAGATCTGCAATCAAGACCAAGCCTGAAACCAGCGGTATGTTTTGTCTGTGATCAAGTGGTCTGACTGTGGACTGCATGATGGTATCTGCATGTCATTACTTGATTTTGTATAAACCATCACAAGGGTTCAGAACTCTCTTGTTCCTCTTTGATGAGCTTGCCATTTGACAAGCTATTTATCTATTTACTGTATGCCAGTGTAGATGCAACATCAGTAAATTCATTATTTTTTCATAAGGGAAGCTATAAATAGTTGAAGAAAACTCTAGTTCTTATCAGTAGAGGCAATATTGTTTTCAGATGGGAAAATATTACAGCTGCATAGGGTGGACATTCCATTTAAAAAAGGCTTTCAAGAGTTTTGAAGTGCAAGAAAACTCCCAAATTAGATTACTGGAGCTAAAAATCATAGGAAGGGAGAAGATAATTTAACATGGATCGAAATACTCAGTTTTGGGAGCATTGACATTGAAATGTCTGATTTATTTATTTATTTGTTTATTTTTAAGAAATTGTTTTGTAATCTGTAAACACTTTTTAGGAGTTAAAACCCCCAGACTTTCTGGCTCCTGAACATTGAAGTGCTGTATCTGTCTAATTTCCTGAAGCTTTTTAACTTTGACAGGTCTAATTATTTTGATAGCACTAGCACTTGTCAGTGTTTTCTCTGAGTATCTGTTACATGCACCATTTGTACACATCTTCTGTGCTGTTTATAGTATATGTAGTGTCCTTATGCAGATCATCTTATGCCTTTATGCCATGGTAACCTTCCTGAAATATGCATTTATTTAAGTGGTTCAAGAACAGAAACTAATGACTTCTGAAAGCAGAGCAGTATTGATTCAGTGAAGACGGCCAAAGATGTCAAGCCAGATTGCTTAAATTTAGGTACCTAAATCCAAGTCTAGTTATCTAAGTAAGATGATGTAATACTCATCCTTGTTAAGCATAAGTTAGCAGCACTATGTTTGGTGTTTGATTTGAATTAATTTGCTTTAAACAAGCTGCTGCCTTCCAGAATGGGTTGAAACCTCATGGAAGACAATGATGGAGTGTTTTATATATGGGACAAATTGTTTCAGAAACAAACTCTGTATTGTTCAGTAGAAACTCAAGAAGCCTTATTGTTCATAAAGAAACACCACTGTAAAAATAATAAAGAAAAAGAAGCATCCTTAATGATGCAAATTGCATTTTACATAGACTAAAAGAACAGCAAAACTGTTCATGCCCTGAATAACTCAAAGGTTTCTAGAGGGCTGCTTGGAGATCTGAGTGCTTAGGGAGGCAATTATTCATAATTTTTTCTCATTGATATCTTTACTGGACCTTCTTGTTCTGTGCACCAGAGCTGGGTGGAGGAAAGCAGGTGGGGGATGGTGGTGCCCAGCAGCCAGCCTGATCTGGGAAATTGCCCATTACTCTTGTTGTAAATTTCAGTGTCTACCTCATTCCCTCAGTAAACATTGATTTATGAGGACCTGGATGTAGATGGACAGTTTGTGATTGGGTGTACTGCTCTCTTGTAGAGAATTTACTCCAGATCAACAGAAAATTATTTCTGAAACTCCTCTGGTCATTAGTTTCCTTTAGGTAGCATTTTGTGGAGAGGGTGTAGTGCCCAAGCGCACGGGAAGGTTTTGGGCCACCTTTCTTATCCTCACTTACACTGAAGCTAGAGGAAACAGCCCAGGCCAGCTGGACTCCCCTGTGCATTTTTCTGGCAGTGCCTGTGTTAGTGAAACAGAGAGGATTTTTATGAATCACATGTCCTAAAGTTCTGCCCATCTGTCAGTCACTGTGTCTTAAGTGCTACTGGGTAGAGTGGATGTCGTTCCTTTCCTTCAGCAATTTTTATCTATTTTTATTATGCATGATTACACTGAGATTTGTGTCTGCTCAGTATCTATGTATGTATGTTTGCATTCTTTTTATGTGACTAGAATTTGAATATACTTTCAGGAGTGAAATATCCAGCAATTAATACTGGCTCTTTGCCTTTTCTTCAATTTGAGTGTAAACTCAATATTTTTCATAGTGAACATTTTCTCAGTAAACAAATACACAGAGACTATATTCTGAATGGGTGGGGAAACTGGGTTTCATCCCTATAATCACAAGGGAGAAAATATAAATAGTTCAAAGAATAATTGCCTATATCCAGAGCTTATCTAGACAGGACAGAAGATAGTCACTTAAGGTTGCCTAGTGCATAACGCATGAAACTTTCTCTTGTTCATAAGAAACAAATGAATAGAGGGGGCATTAGAAAGTCCTTTGTTTATCTTCTGGTTATTTATTCTTTTGAGCAACCCATTTTGTTTTATTCTGAGGTGATATTCTTTGATTCCCTCTGCTAGCCCATGTGTAGGGTTCAGTGCAGGCATAGCAGGGTCATCCACAGCTGCTGGGCAGACAGATGAGCCATGGCATGGCCCTTGCCCAGACTCTGCTCCATCCATGGCTGCATATGGGTGTTCTGGTGGCTAGGGACATGGCTGCTGGGTTTTTTTATCCTGTGTTCAGAAGTGGGGAGAGGTGCAATTGCACCTTCTTTGGACTCTCATTCTTCCATGTTGCCATTTGTGGAACAAACACCACCTAGATATTGGTAAATTACTAACTTCATTCCAATTCAGTTACATAAAAGTGGTTCCAGATGAGCATTCAGGAGGTTTTCCCCTTACTGTAGGTAGTGTGTAGTCAGACAAGCAATTGCAGTGTAGCTAGAATGGTTGAAGTCTCACTCCTTTTTATCACTGCCACCTCACCTGCAACACAATTAGTGACTGTATGAGTACTCTGAGCCCATTTCGCACATCATGCAAAAATAGATTAACAGGAATCTCTGTCAGTGATGGCAGCTAGCACCAGAGGAAGGATAACATCTCACATCTCTCAGACTCTCACAGAAATAATTGCCTCACCATGTTTTTAGTTCATGAGATGTTTTTCTGTTGATCAATACTGTAAGTTATTTTGCCATGTCAATTTGTGTATGTTAATTAGCTTATCATGTTTTTAAATGAAAGGAAATAAAACCCCTCAATCCTCCCAACTGGTCTAAGTTCCTCATTTTAGATGATGGGAACAGGAACCCAGTAGGGAGTTTCTTTAACCAGCTTGCCTTGTGCATGGTTCACTCAGTGGGGTTTCTTTCTGTTAGTCCTTTTCATTCACTTCCATTTCACAAGCATTCAAAGGCTATGTGTGTCCCCCGCCCCCCCCGAGTCAAATCACAAAGAAAGCTGCAATCAAGCAAACTTTGCAGACATGCTCTCTTGAGACTGGCACAGTGAGGTTCAAATGGGTTCAACTGACAATAAAGTGGGACTGGACAGGGAGAGGAAAAGCAAATTTTGAGATAAAATTGAGCAAATCAGTAGAAAGTTTCAAAAGTTCTTAGAATCAAATGGTTATAAAACTTATAAAAAGGGAATCTTAGTTACTATAGAGGAGGTCAGAGTGAGTGCAGTTTTGGACAATGCTTTGGTTACACTATGATTTTGAAAGAAAGCATAATGATTCACACTGCTAAGGGATTTGTGTGAAGAGCAAGCAGTGGGGACTAGAGGTTTTGCAGTTCCTAGAAGATTCCTGCAATGTTCCTGCCTAATTGTTATTGTCAGATCTGTAAATATTTCTAGGCATACAGCAGTGAAGGTTACTTCAGACTGGAATGAGAATATTAGCACATATAGATTTTTAATTACATATTTTAGCTGGTGAGAAGATGTTATATTTTCCAGTGTTTTTTTCCTGTTTGCCTCATGGAGTTCACAGAATGAAATTCTACTCTTCTGCAAGATTACACCCATATTTCCAGGCCATTTCATAACAAGCACTGAACCATTGTAGTGAAAAGAGACAGTCTGAGACTTCATGTCCTCTCACATCTGTAATCTGATGGGCAGATGATACCCCATGAGGTACTTATATCAATGTCTCATTGGAAATAACAATATTAGAAAAATACTTGTGTGTTTTAGCCAGTGATTACTTCGGCTTTCTTTTTTTTTTTTCCTGCTTCTAAAAGGCAACACCAATGAAATAGAGTTATGAAAAAAATCATACCACCATTGACCTCAAGCAAATATTACAGATGCAAGAATTTACCAGTCTCTGGGTTATTTTGTAACTGTGCTTTAGAAGAAAAACTAGACCCCGCCATTGCTATGACTGACTTCTGTATAATTGTTTTCTAGGGTACCAGATCTCCTGGGAGGTGTATGGCAGGAATGAATCTCGTCTTGCCCGCATGCTCCACAACACAACACTGGAGTACAAG
Organism: Ceyx melanurus; assembly: GCA_024611195.1. NCBI lineage: Eukaryota > Metazoa > Chordata > Aves > Coraciiformes > Alcedinidae > Ceyx > Ceyx melanurus. Next base: position 17,168 of record JANHGL010011081.1, on the reverse strand, counting down.
ATCACAGGGCTGTCATCTCTCACCACCTACACAATTGAGGTGGCAGCTGTGACTGCAAAAGGCAGCGGATGGGTCACGTCCTCCACCATCTCTTCTGGTGTGCCACCAGGTTGGTGATACTGCATGGAAAAAAATTAAAATGGGCTGGGTCTTCATTTTCCTATGTTCCAAAGATCATAAGTTACTTTCGTTCAATAATAATGAAAATGAGTTTATGAGGAAAGCAATGGAATTCTTTACCGCATAATTTAAATTTAACTTTTAGAACAAATTAAAATATTAGCATGAACATGCTTTCAACTTGAGATTATCAGAAAGCTGAGGCAATTTAATACAAATACAAAACAAAAGTTGAAGGAATGGCAGAAGAAACGGACAAAAGTAATGAAGTGGATACAGTACAGAATCTCTTGACATTTACAAAGTAGCATAAGAATGAAGACAGAATCAATTCATAAATTGTTGCTTTGGGGTAAGAATAACTTAGATGATGTTAAAAAGGGAAGATTTTTCCATTTATAAATATTAAAGCTTATGTCATCAATGAGAAGATGCTTGTATAATGAAACTAAAATCTTATATACAAGATTTGAAAGCTGTAGCCTAAGAAATATTTGGGCTGATGTAGTCCTGTACTGCATTGTCTGAGTTACCATTTGAGCAACTGTAAATTTAAGCCTTCTCCCAATTTCTTTTTAAAATTCTACACTCTCCCTCATTCAGTAAAGCAAACTAAAAAGCCAATTCTTGCTTCAAACAAGCAGTTGCAGTTAATTTATAGCTTATAGAAGTAGAATCTTCCAAAGTGAAGCAGTTAGTGTACATCACTGATGGTAATCTAGTTTTTTCCTTTTACATTATTTTTGAACCTTTCTATATGTCTTGATTTATCTTTGCCTTTCTGTTCCCTAATCACAGGTAATTGTGACAAATTGTAGCCTGGATCAATGCCATGCTCCCTGTTGTTAGACAGATAACAGCATTATCCTACTTGGTCAGGGTTAGTTTATTGATCATAGTTCCCATAAGTGTAAAGTAAGAATCAAGAAATATTGTGTATTTGTGCATATTTGAAATATGTGCCAAAAAGCCACCCATTTTTTGCCTGTTGCATTTGCATATAGTACAACATTGTGAATGATTACTGATTAGAATAGTAATTTCCATTACTTACAATTGCAGGTACTATTGGGAATTTATTCCAAACAATCTATATTTAATCTTTTTCCTGGGCTTGCTTTTGTTGGTAATTCAGATAATATTAAAAATATAAATGGTGCTGTAAGCTTGACTGATGTGAGCCAAAGATCTGATTGGGGTTGCAGATTTTTCTTCCTAGAAGGTCATCTTCTTTATTTCCATTAGAAATTTTTTTTTTAATAATCTACTTTATTCAGGCATAAGAAATGCTCTCTAAACCTATTTGTGCAACTTCTTTGAAATAGTAGCTGTTATTCTGTAGATGGGCTCTTTCTTTTCTTGCTTATCTGTAAAAATGTGGTGCGTGCTCAGAGCAGCTGAAATAGTAGTACTGTATGTAATACTTATCAAATAGATAAAAACCTCACAGCTATTTGCCTTATAATTTTTACCAGGGTATTTTATATGCTAAAACAATTAACCTGCATTACTGAGCCTAGATGAAGAGTGTTTCCACCCTTCATTTCCATTTCTGTTTCTTCAGAACTTCCAGGTGCTCCATCCAACCTGGTGATTTCCAACATCAGCCCTCACTCTGCCACGCTTCAGTTCCGGCCAGGGTACAATGGCAAAACCTCCATATCCAAGTGGATAGTTGAAGGCCAGGTATGTCCCAACAAAAAAAAAAAACAACTCATTAAGATGTTTCTGAGGGGTTAAAAGGGACCTAAATAGTGAATTGTTGTTTGGATTTTTTGTTTGTTTGTTTGTTTAACTTAGGATCGAAACTGTTGATAGCTGTTTAGGGGGGTCCTGGAAAGGCTGGAATGCAAGAGAACTCAAGAGGCTTAGCTGAGAGATGTCTGTGTAGTAGCCAGTGAGAAAAGGGTCATATGAGTGCTGTAACTTCTGTTCAAAGCAACAAAAGAAAAATACAATTCCCATTTATTTAAAGAAGGATTTGAAACCCATGTTTAGGTTCTTCTAGGTGTATTTTGAAACCAGATGCAAACCTGAAATTATTGTCTGATATAGTCAGAAGTATAGGAAGAATTGCACTGAAGAGTAAAGATACCATTATTCATGAGATTGAGTGTATTTTTCTGTCTTGTAATGGGTGTATTTTTCTATCTTCTAATGGAATATACTGAGGTTTTCTATCCAGGCCTTTAGTATGAATAGGATGAATTCTCTTCTTCATCAGCTTTAAACAACGTCCTTCTTTCTGCTGTCATTATGCCTTGGAGGAGTTATATATTCCTCATTTGTTCTCCTGACAGATGAGGTTTACTTCTTCCTTTCCACCCACAGATCTTTATAAATAATATAATCTGTTTTTAAGACCAAATGTTGGACTTCTTAAATCACTATCACCACTTAGACATGTTGATACAGTCATTTCACTTGATAATGAGGTTGTTGTGAACAAGTTGGTACATTTTGTACAATTTACATACACATTATTGCATATTACGGAATTAAACACTGAAATCCTATAATATGGAGGTTTGGCACATTCTGAGAAGTATTTTTGTGCTGGAGCACCACATTGTTATTTCTAGGAATTTGTTAATTCTGTGAGTTGCAGAGGGCCACTGAAGTGAAATACATTTGAATGCTTTAAAACTGCAGTAATAGTTACCATGCAGTTCATCTGTGTCCTTGAAAAGCCCCAGGTAAAAATATAGGTTAAAGGATTCTTGGTGTGCAGAGAGAGAAAGAAGAAACATTCTTGTACACAAACCGTCATCAACATCCCATGTGTTGCTAGAAAGGCCAGGAGGATAGTGTTTCTGGATCCTGGATTCAGGAACATTTGCTCTATTTGGGGAAAGAGCACAGCCAAAGTCTTTTCAGAGTCTGGGTAGTTCTTTTCACCGCATCTATCCTGCAATTTTCTTCTGAATCATGTCTCACTGTTCAGCTAAGGCACAACAAGGAAAGCAATTTCACCACACCTTTTTCCAATCTACCTAAACCAGATCTCTCACTCTCCTGCTCCTATTCCCTCTCATTGCCATCACTCTTACCAAGACTTCTTTACTTCCTGCTTTCAGCATGCACTGATTCTGTCATGTTCATACCCAAAGCTGATATAGGACCTGATCCAGCCAAGAGCAACTGGGTTTCAAACAGATCAGCTCACTGCAGGCTGTGTGTGTGATCAGAAGAGCACCACTGCAAGGAGAGAAGGTAAAAACATGGTAGTGGGAGCAGAGATCAAGGCAGGAATGTCTCTGTCCTGACTTGCATCTAAGGTGCCTTGGAACTGCCCTCTGCACTTCACAGATTTTCCTGCCTTTCAAAGACACAGAAGCTTTCACAAAAGAGCTTCCAGTGACACCCTAGTGCTCACTTCTGCCTTTCATGTAGTCTGTTCTAACCTGCAATATATCTGTGATGGGATGCATAGTTGAAACTTCTGTTTTAGTATATACAACCATAATTGTTCCTTATGACTCTGGTAGATTGAAAGTCACTGATACACTCAACCTACAACAGTATTTTCTAAATAGAAGTATAGAGGGGAATTTTACATTCTTGATCTTTCATTCAGTGGCCCATGTACAGGTTTTAATAGCACTGATAAGCGTTTAATGCCTTAGCATTAAATTAAAGGCCATTTCAGGTGTGGTTTTGCATACCATGACTTTAAAGCAGGTGATATTGCCGAATGATAGTGTCACATTTAACTATAGAATTCTACTCTGGGTGCTCTAGTGTACCTTGCAATTAATGAGTTGCATTAGAGAATAAAAAATCTGCTCAAGCAGGTACAGAGGCTGCATCTCCATCCATTCACAATTTTTTTACCATTAGCTTTTCTGAACTTCAGCAACAAGGTGCAGACTAGTTGAAAATAGATAAAAGCTTGGGAAGAAAAATATATTGAGTTTTAAAAAGACTTGGTACAACATGATTTCTCTTGGAAGTAGAAAAACTGAGATGATCTCCTACATGTCTCTCTGGACTGTAATTTGCTTTTGGTGGGTTCATGACAAAGCATGACCAATAAATAGGTGGTTTCAATATAAAACATATTATTGTTCACTGCATCTGCATCCCACTCTGTACAGATGGGTGGTGGCTTTGCATTAAACATCCCTTATACATTGTATCTCCTCTTGCATTTCTACTGGGAATATACCCTTTAATCTGAATGTCTGAGTCCTTACAGACAAACTGCAGCTATTTTGTATTCACATACACAACCTGCCACAGACATATTTTTCTTCTTTGTTCCTTCTGTGGCAGAAAGCTTCCTTGATAAGGGCAGGTCTAGAAAATATTCCAAGTATTCCATTTTGGCTTAGTGCCATTTCTGAAATCTGGTACTTCATGAACAATCTGGCTGAAAAAACAGAGCTGGGAATTCCAGTTGACGTGAAATTTTGTACATCTGGCCTTGGCTTCTGCTTTTTGTGCTGGGGTATATTTTAATGGGAGCCACTGTGGAACTAATTCTCAATTATATCAATGAACATGAGAGTAGAATCAGGTCTTTATCTACCAACACTAAAATCTTAATGAAATATCAAGTGTTAAAAAAACTACTAAAAATCCTATTTCTGTGTTTCTAGTGACTTTACATTCTGTATTTCTGAAGGAATTTCATAAAAATCACTAGGCTGTTTCTTTTCCACCTTTCCATCTAGACATCGAGAATTGGAGGAGACAGGATTTACAAACAGAACTACAGAAATGTACCAATGCTATTTAATGGATATTTCTAACATTCTTTTTTTCCATTACATACAGTATAATTTAAAGGGAAGAAGGTCTAATGTAATACAAAGGTTCTGCTGACATTTGTTCAGAGGGATCAGCAGTAACTGTCTTGTGGCATTTACACTCACAGGTAACACATTCATCCCCAAAGAATTTCAGTAACTGCTTCCAATCGTCCTGTACTCTCAGGTGCAGTTAAAATACATGTCATAGACATCTTTTTGGCAATTTGTAAGCAAGAATTGCTGTGAATCCCTGCTGCTGTTCATATGGTTTTGTGTTTGCACTCTCTATCTGTTGCAATTCAGTTTCATCTTATTTTTTCTGTTCTGGGTTTTGTCAGTAGAAGTACTTAAATGACATCATCATGCCTGTGCCTTAAAGCTTTTAAGTGGCAGATCAGAAAATCTGGCTTAACCCTCTGCCAAGTTTGGTGTGTTTGCCTGGTAATTAGTGTCATTGTGCAGACAGAAGACTTGTGGTATGGCTAAAAACCATACAAAGAGGTATTACAAGTTGTGGAGCCATGAGTATATAGGCCAATATAAAGATGTTTTGCTTAAAGCCTTTAGCTGTTTTTACAGAGATTTTGTATGAATGTCATGGTGAGTTTAAAAGTAGTAAAACCTTTCACGTATTATCGCTGCATTTGCTTGTAAAGCTTTTTTTTTTGTCCAAGACATTGTAACCTTAACCATTCACTTATCTGGTTTTGTGGGTTAAGTCAGTGACCCAGATAGGATTCATCTACTGTATGAGGTGATTCTCTTGGTGTCGTTTTTACTTCAGAGCTGGTAAATAAAGTGTCTGAAACTCTGACAATTTTATGCCTTTACCAATCTTTAAATAAAAAATGGCTGAATCGATTTAAGGATTTTGTAAGAAAAAAAAATTGCACCCAGGCTGACATCCTGTGAACTGAATTTCTCCCCAAGCGATTTCAAAGATGTGAGTTATGGACCTCTGTAATGGAAACTCTGACATATCTTGAACTGCAGTTGAACACAGGTTACTTCTATAATGCACAGAAATTGTGTTTTCCTTTCCTGCAGTTAGTGGTTCATAACTGTTCAAAATTTTGGAAGCATTACCGTCTTATACAAAATATTGCAGCAAATGGGTTTTTTTACAGTCAAATTTTAATTATTTTTACTTTCATTTAAGTAAAAATTCTCAAATATGCTCATATAGAGTATTAAATCAGAAAATGTGATCACTTTATCAAATATTTTCCATTTTAGAAATGAAGAAACTAATGCATAGCAAAGGGTTCTGACAATACTCCCAGTATTGTCATATACTGTCTCATTTCTGTAATAATAAAGAATATGCCATTTTATTGAATGTGGTGCCTAGGGAACAACTGAAAGATGGGAATAAATGTGTGAACTTGTGATGGCTGATCGTTATTGAGAATTATATGAAGTGTCTCAGTGGACGCAGGTGTTTTCCTTGTTGCGGTCCTGCGACCTCCTTAGGATTGTGGCCCTATCATATGGAGTGCATTTCTTAAGGAACTTTTATCCTGGTGGTAATGGAAGAGTAGTTTGTGTTCTCATCTACCTGCTTATCCTAGTTTTGGCTGGGATAGAGTTAATTTTCTTCATAGTAGCTGGTATGGTGCTGTGGTTTGGATTTAGTGTGAGAGTAATGTACATAACACACTGGTTGTTTAGTTGTTGCCAAGTAGCGTTTATCCTAAGTTAAGGATTTTTCAGTTTCCTGTGTTCTGCCAGTGAGCAGGTGCACACAAAGCTGGGTGGGAGCATGGATAGGACAGGCTGACCTGAACTAGCCAGAGGGATCTTCCATACTATAGAATGTCATAGACAGTATATAAACTTGGGGGGAGGTGGTTGAAAGGGGCCTGTTCACTGCTTGGGCATCAGTCAGCATATGGTGAGCAACTGTATTGTCCTTCACTTGTCTTTACTTGTGTTTTATTTATATTTCATTTGTGTGGTCTTTGTTATATTCCTTTTCGTTACCACTATTATTATTATTATTTACAATTACTGATATAATTATTGTAGTTTATATATTAATATATTT
>JANHGL010011080.1:3905-16400 GCA_024611195.1 Ceyx melanurus | reverse complement strand
CGGGCACGGAGCGGCGCGCGGGCGGAGCAGCGCTTCGGCTTCCTGGTGCTGCTGGACTTCGAGGCCACGTGCTGGCGGCGCGCGGAGCGACGGGCCCCCGAGATCAGTGAGTGCGGGGAGGGGTGCGGGGTCCGAGCTCTGGCACCTGCTGCTGGTCCCCGACGGGTCACCCCGGGGTGCCGCGGGCGGGACCGTTTCTGCCGCCATTTCTAACCTTGCTGGCTGGGTTGGTGTTCTCGTTGCGTGTTTGCGTCCCGCAGTCGAATTCCCGGCGGTCCTGTTGAACACTTCAACGGGAGAGATTGAATCCGAGTTCCACGCCTACGTCCAGCCCCAGGAGCACCCTATTCTCTCCGAGTTTTGCACAGAACTCACCGGCATCACCCAGGTATCATCGCCAGTTGGTGTTGACTTTGTACTGCTGGGGTTGCTGCTCGCTGTTTTGTTTAGAAGGGCTAAAAACAAACCTCAGATGCATTTGGGTGCGTACTAACACACAGGCACTTCTTCTTTTGTTTCATGAAGAATCAAGTTGATGAAGGGGTCCCTCTCAACATTTGTTTATCCCAGTTTTTGAAATGGATTCTAAAGATACAAAAGGAGAAGAAAATTATTTTCAGTACAGATACTCTGAGTAACTCTGCCTCAGAAGCAAAAGCATGTACCTTTGCTACTTGGACAGGTAAATAGGATTTTCATTATTTGCTTTTTCTGTCAAGTGATACAGATTAAAAACCAAAACCTCAACATTTGGTGATGCTCATGAGATTGCATTTCCACTTCTGGGGAGCCAAAATCCTGTTTCAGGTATTAAAGATGTGCAGTGCTGGGATCAGACTAAAAATACAAATCCTGGTGCCTTCATGACACCGTTGTTTCCAGGGTCTGATATCTTTACATTTTCCTGCTTTACCAATGTGTCTCCAGAGAGTTTTACCTGCCTGAAGTCATTCTGTACTAACCAACAGGCACTCACCTTGACAGCCCCTTGCAGCAACCTGTCTACAAAGAGCCTGTGCCTCCTGTCCAGCACTACAGGACGCTTGGAGGGTGTTGATGTTTTGTCCCTTGCTGTAGATTTTAACCCATTTTTATGCAGATTTTAGACCAGTTCTTTAGTGATGGAATCTGTGGGTTTTCTCTGTGCAGACTGGGACCTGGGGGTGTGTTTGCAGTACGAGTGTAAAAGGAAGCAGCTGCGAAAACCTGACATCTTAAATTCCTGGATTGATCTCAAAGCTACATACAAGGTGAGAAGATCAGTAAGCTGAGAAACATTTATAGCCATGTGACCATCTCTGGCTAACTCTGAGCCAGTGTTGTATTAGATTCACCTGTTTCTTTCTCTCCCTGTTCTCCCTCAGAAACAAACTGCACACTCTACAGCTCAGTAGAGCTAACAGCTCAGGGCTCACAGCACCTAAATGTACCTTGCCCTGGTTGGTAAAGGAAGCTTTCAAAGGTTGATGCAGGACTCTATCCTGGCACTCAGAGCATAGGCTTTTAACCTAGGTAGCAGATTAGCTCTCTAAAGCTAAACAATGTGAAAATTCCTCCTTTCCTGTGATCAAATGAGGTACTTGGAGTGAGTCGCAATACTAACATTTTCCCATTTTAAAAGGACTTAAACTCAGGCTGAGTTTATTAATGTCCATGCCTTTCCAACATGCAACTGTTCAAGAGTCTCAAGATATTATTTACAGTTGTGTTCTTCAGTGCTGCATTGTTCAGGCCTTTATCAGTGTGAGCCATGAAGTGCAAATGCCTGACTCATTGCTCAGACAGGTGGATTAGTTTAAGACTGAGAGCAGGGATTCATGGTTCTTTCCATTCCAATACTGGGTGAGTCACTTACGGTCTCAGGCTGATTTATCCCAACTATACAATGAAAGTACCTGACTTGCACCACTGCCTTGTAAGATGTATTTTTTGTAATGTCATGCACCTGAAATGGGTTTCACTTTGACCATGAAGTGGTTTGTGAAATGTTTTATGTTAAGCACCTGTGTTTTTTCCATTTGTTTTTTTTTTTTTTTTCTTTAGGCCTTTTATAATAGGAAGCCTAAAGGGCTAAATGGTGCTTTGCAGGATTTGGGGTTAGCTTTTGTAGGACGGGAACATTCTGGTGAGTATGATATGAAGGTCCTCATTTTAACATGTATGGTTTTTTATAATGCTAAATAGTGACAAATTAGCTTCATTTAGCTAAACTAAAGCAGCTAGTAATAGCTACTCATTACTAAATAGTAACTGTTGTTTCCAGGCTATGCAATGCTCTGTCCAACAAAAGCTTCCAAACAAGAAAGGTTGGATGCTTCAGAGTTTGATATTTCTAACCTCATGCTTTATTTCTGAAATCTCTCCTAGTGCTATTGAATGAATATTCAACAAGATCCATTTCTGAATTTCTAGAGTGCAAAAGAAAAAGGAGGACAAGGAAACTTAATTTTACCTGATAACTCTGGACAGCATCTAAGGGAATAGCAGCACAACCTTTTTTTTTTTTTTTTAACATGATCAGTAAAACTAAGACAGGATTTTGAATACTGTGTATATATATATTCAGCTCTATAGATCAGTCCTTCAGATGTTTTAGCACAGGATATTATTTTGAATTTTTGACTTCCACTTCCCTTTTTGAACTAGGTAACTCTGTCAAATTCTGTGAATCCTTGTCCTTTAGATAAGGCTTCCTAGATGACATTATTTTTTTCTGTAATTAGAACTATCCCCACTAGTAGTTTTAAAATAATTTTAAAACCCCCACCCCATTAATATAACCATACTTTTGAAGGGTTGGATGATTCTCGGAATACTGCCCGTCTTGCTTGGAGGCTGATTTGTGATGGGTGTGTGCTGAAGGTTACTAAATCTTTAGATAAGGTTAGTAACTATTTCACCCCTTCCCTTCTAATTGCTTTGCAGCCTGGAATTTGGATGAAAGGTGAGTGATTCAAATAATAAACCCAGCATCTTGGCTATGACTGGATCAGAACATCTCTAGGCTGAAATGCTTATTAAGTTTGCATATTGATTCCTCAGACTTCTGGGTATTCACGTTCCAAAATCTTTTGTATACGGATTCCCTAGGCACAACCAAAGCACAATTTAATTTCCAGAACACTGACTATAAGCTTCACTGACAAGACTCCTCTGGGAAGTAAGAGCAGACCTGAAACATCTAGAGATGGAACTTGTGAAACAAACTCTCTGGTTGAGAAAAAACAGAATAGTACTGCTGGAGTGAAGATTTATCCTCATGTACAAACTGGAAAACAACAGACGTCTCACATCAATTCCTCTGCAGATATCTGTGCTGTACCTAGCAGCAGTTCAAGGACTGAGTTACATGCTCAGTCCCAAAGCTCTTCAGCAGCATCTACTGAGAGATTCCCTGTTCCTGTTGAGCAGGCTCAACAGCCTCCCCAAAATGTATCAACAGGCATTCACCAAGGACTGAGCAACAGGCAGCCTCTGAGAACTACCAGATACAACTCCCCAGTGCACGGCTCAGGCCTTGTGCTCATCCCCACCACCATCTCCTCAGTTCATGTCTGCAGTGAAGATATCAGCACTACTTCCGACTGCTTATCTCTGCTGACTGACTGGGAGGATGTTACTTTAATACCAGAATCTCAGTATGAACAAAATTCAGACTGTGTTCAATTCAAAGAGAACTCGAGTACAGAGATTTTAACAGTGGTTGAAGATAAACCCATTCTGAAACCAACGGCTGTGGTGAGTTCAGCTCGTCACCATTTGGAGAAAACTGTAGCACCTGTGGAACCTCTGAAATCGATTGTTTACAAAAGTCCTGATACTACTGTCTATAATGTAGGAACAGTACAAAGGCAGACTTCCAATTTTTCATCTTTTAAGATACCACCTGCAAAGGTAAATGCTACTGTGGCACAACCAGCTGGAAATTATTCCACTCCTTCGGAGGTTCCTAAAAGAAAACTAACTAGTCCAAAAATCTTCTCACCAGCAAAAAAAAAGTCTTTTGCTATTTATCATGAGAAAAATTCATCTTTTGATCATTCCTTACCTTTAAGGAGTTCAAATTTGCCCCAAGTAGCTCCTGCCATTCTGAACTCCACGGTGAATTTGCATCAGTCTCTAAGAGCTGTGAAGAATGGAAAACCCACTCCACCTCTGTGTAACTGCAGTCGAAGGGCTAAAAAACTGCATGTGTCAAATGCTGGTCCAAATCATGGCAAAGCATTTTTTTGTTGTCCTGTTGGCAAACAGGAAGGCAGTAGGAAAGGCTGTGGATACTTCAAGTGGGAATATGTGCTGCTAAAAGAGAAATCAAGTGGTCTCTCCCTGTATGCAGATGCTTTGACCTCTCCTGGAGCTCATGCTAATAATGATCTGAGAAATTCTTCCACCAAAAAGTCCTTGTGTCTTCGACCCTCTATGAGAACTTGAAAATGTATTTGTTTTTTGTCCAAATCTTAAACTCTAAGTGGATCATATAAGCAGGAGAGTTAGATGATGTCAGAATATGTTCTGAGAACGGAACAAAAATAACACTGCCTGGTTAACATAGATGGAAATTGCTCAAGCATAAAAAAAAAATCAATATATCATATAGTACCTTATTAATGAGAGAACAGATAAAATGAAACAGATAAAATTAAAGTATCTTGCAGCTGTTGCTACAAATCTTAAATTTCTGCTTTATCATGTATTTTAAACATTTTACTAGTCCAGTCCTTAAGAAAATTTAAATGATGCAGATATTGTTTAACCCTTTTTTTTCCCAAATATACTTGTAATTATTACAGCTAACATTTAAAAATGTGTTTTAGAAGTTGCTGCACTTCTCAAAAGTGATTCTTGAAGCAATATTCTTTTAAACTTACTGTTTTTGGTTTTAATTAAATAACAATAAAGATAGAATGCTGGTGACAATTCATTAAATACTTTATTTAATGCACCTCACCTGTTGCACTCTCAACTACACAGTTTCCCATCTGCTCTGTATCAGTCTGCCTGCTTTTGGACTATGAGCTGTTGGTGTTGCACTTGGGATAGCCAAACACTGGGATGAGGTAAGAATTTATTCAAATCTAAACTAAGGACATAGTATAATGTTTTTTACTCTACATAACTATGTAAATCTGCAATATCTTACTTTGTAAATAATCCTATTAAAAAAAACCCCAACAAATACTTCTAATCTTTCCTCCACTCCTTCTGCCGCAGTTCATTTCTTCTGATCTTCCCACTAACAGTTTTTGGCAACTGTTGAACAAACTCCATCTATTGGGAAAGGAAGGAAATTGCAGCACAACATAAGATACCGTTTACCTACATTTTTACTTGTTCTTAATCTCAGCAGCACAGGTTTATAGGCCACATAACAGTTAACACTCACTGTCTTGTGGCAGTGGAAACTATTTGGGTATATTTGAGCACTCACCTTCCTGGGGTACTTGTATGGAGCAGTAACTTTCTTAACATGGTCTTGTAACTCTTTTATCATTTTTTCTGGATCACGTGAAGCATAGTCAGATGTTAAAACAACAAAGGCTTTCACTACCTAAAGAAGTTAAGGCAGCAGTGGTTGAAATGCCAATGAAACACAAGAGTAAGATCTGGCTACAGAAAGCTTTGCTGAAGGGTTTGTGTGCTCACTATTGGTCTGGACTGTGTAGGCAGTTTATACACACGTAATAAAGACCAAAAATGAAGTATTTGAATGTTGGGAAAGTGTCAAATGGTGCTTTTGTTATATTTGATTTGAGGCATTTGCCTTGGTGTGGATTCTCCAGTGTCTGATAGAGTAGAAATGCCTACTTTTATTTAATTAGTTCTAATTTTTACATGAAGAAAAAAAAAAAAGTCCCTTGATAAAAAAAATCCCATGGAAGTTGGGCTTTATTAGCTCTGGTACACACAAGACTACTTAAATACATAAGCTTGTTTAACTTGTTTACCTCTCCTCTGATGGGGTCTGGACTGCTGACAACTGCTGACTCCACCACTGCAGGATGCTCTACCAGGGCACTTTCTACTTCAAATGGTCCAATACGGTACCTTTGAAGTGCAGGAAAGGGCTTTTAGTTGTATTTGATAACACTTAAACATAACTTCCCATCTGAATCATCTGTGTTTTTCAAGTTTAATGATTTATGGTTAATCAGTTAAATTACCCAGCAGAATTAATGACATCATCAGCTCTTCCAACAAACCAGAAGTATCCATCCTCATCCATAATCCCCCTGTCTCCAGTGACATAAAAATCCCCACGTATTGTTGCCTCGGTTTTCTCTGGGTCATCCTAGGAAGTATTAAATTACATTTTACATGAAAACTACCTTAAAAATACATGAATTTGCATTCTAACATACCATCTAAGTTCTGAAACAGTCAAATATTTTAAAAATTAAGCTTTGCAGACTGGTCCATACTGTGGTCATGTGCACAGATTCAAGTGGGACATTAATAATAAGAGATTAATTCGCCTTTAAGGTAAAAAAAAATAGAAAAATTATAAATTACAGTAAATGAATCAAGTTCCCCCAGTGACTGACATACAATTTTAGTAATACTATATTATGTCCCTTGGCCTTAGGAATTACTGAAATTTGCAAAGACATGTAGGTTTATGGAACTGATAATTTACTTACAGGTGGTTATTCTCTAATGATTTTTTTTTTCCTTTTTATTTCTAGAATCTTCTATCCCAACTTTTCCTTTTTCCACTTCAGAAGATCTTTGGCTCAGCACAGCACAATTAGTAAGTGCTCTTTCACCAGGCAACGCAACTAACTTCTGCAAGAGTTGTTCTCTGCAGTGTCCCATTCCCATACTGCTCAGAAGACCCACTGTAGGCTGATAATACCCACACAATCGAATAAGGTTTCCTGGTGTCAGAACTGAAAGCACTGTGCATTTGTTTTACTGACTGTTGGACTGAAAATTCTAACCAATGTGGGAAAAAAAAAAGTTGTCGTGTTGAATGCTCCATGAAGCACCAATCTGCATGGAAGGGATCTGAACAGTGTTCTATTCCTCAGTGGGGGTTTGAGACTTTAGGGATTGAGATTATTTTTGGATTAGGAGGTTCATCAAACATTTACCTTTTAGCTAAAGAAGTAACAATGAAAAGGAAGTGGATTTTTAAGATAGGCAGGAGAAAACATGAAATTATTTGTATAAGTAGACCAAGCATCTCAGGAAAGAATGGAAATCCCTCTGTCCTCCCCACAGATGTTTGGAATGGTAAACAGTATAAGTAAATGAAATGGGGCATCATCAGATTCCTTGTGACAGATTTAGCAGAGTTATCTTGTTCACAGTAGAAATATTCTTACAGCATAGCAAGTGAAAAGGAAAAGTGGCCTTGTAGGTTTTACTCTGATGGCAATATCTCCTTCTTTTCCAGGAGGCAGAATAATACCCTTTTCATCTATAATCTAAAAAGAAACAAAACACAATTTTATTATCTTGCAGCCAAATTAAAAAGCATTCAATTAAGATTATAGAATCTCAGTGTGCATTTATAATACATAAAGTATTTTTTTAATTGGTGAGGTGATTTGGAGCAATAGGGGGTCTTACTCTGACAACTGAAGGGTAAGATTATTACTAATCCACTGTACTTTGCATTATCTTATCTGAGGAATGCCAAATACTATGCAAATATATCATGAAGTTATTAAGGCTCCAGGGAGGATCATAAGTAACCATGTGAGAAAACTAAAGAACTGGAAGAAATATACTAAACTACTTAATCCATATTGCAAATTGATCTGGTGCTAGCATTTGCTTCAGCAGTTTTGTTATTACCAGGAAACAATATTCACTCCCACTCTTCCTTAACTCAGCAACTGAATTTCTATCCCTGCTTTAAAGTTTGGGATTTATCAGTTAGCAGGGGGTTGTCATCTCTGTTGGTGAGGATGGTGTCACAAGGAAATCTAATTGCTTATTTTGCATGCTCAGTTTAGGGTAGAAATCTGCATTTCTTCACTCTTTCATTCACTGCTGACTGATGGTACAGCTCTGTGTTGGAGCTTTCCAACCTCTTTAATGGCAAGTGATTACACCAGAGAGAGAGACTGAGTCACCAGAGGTACAATACCTTGACATCATACCCTGGAGATGGCCTTCCCATCGAGCCAGGTTTGATTTTCATTCCCTTAAAATTTGCACAGATCAGCACCTGTAACAAGTGTTGTTGCATTTGGTTGTTTTAGTTGGTTTTTGGTTTTGTTTTTTAATTAAACTATGGCTTGTATATTGTCTTTTATTTATGATCAAAATACTTGGCTAATATTGTGTATTTCTGTAAGAAATACTAATTGTCTTCATAATAATAATAATATTATATCCAATGATTAAACTTCTAGAAATAAGCTATCAGGGCCCTCAGAATCATGCCACAGCTCCAAATAATGTTAGTGAGTGCTCTAAAGATATATTCTAAAGCAGAGTTTGGAATTCAGTAATGACAAACGTACCCCTTTTGTGTTAGTTCCCAATCCAAAGCCCACGGGAATGAAAAACAGTGTTTGGGATTTGGGTGAAGCTGTTATGACTTTTCTATGACTTAAAAACTAAACTTTTTCCAGTGTTACTTATTGCAACTGACTCTTCCCCTAGAAGTCATAAATGCACATAATAATTTTTATCCCTTTTTCTTGACAACCCAAATGGAATTTACCAATCTATCTGTCAAGCAAACATTTTTACATTTGTAAAGCAGAACATACTGTTTCTGTCTGTCCATAGCCCTCATAAATATCCAGCCCAGTCTGTGCTTTCCATTCTTCCATCACGTCAGGGTTGATTGGCTCCCCAGCACTCACGCAGTGCCGCAGGCTTTGGAATGTATAGCTTAGTAGGAGAGAGAACAAATCATGTGCAGCCATCTATCTGCTATGT
The DNA here is from genome assembly GCA_024611195.1 of Ceyx melanurus. Taxonomy (NCBI): domain Eukaryota; kingdom Metazoa; phylum Chordata; class Aves; order Coraciiformes; family Alcedinidae; genus Ceyx; species Ceyx melanurus. The sequence goes on along the minus strand of JANHGL010011080.1, from coordinate 7,502 downwards.
CCCACTCATACTGTGTTCATCTGCTGCAGGGTCCTTTCTACCTCAACCCTATTTTTTTACTGAGTCCTGTTCATTCCATTTGAACCATGTAGTATTAAAGAAAAACAAATATGAAAAATAAAAAAGCAAATAAAAATGTAATACTTCTGTATTATTTTAGAAACTCTATTATGAATATACTGTTTCTAACCCTAGAACCTGAACTGGGGTCTAAACTCAAGGGGAATAAAAAATTCAACCCTAATGACAATAAACACGCACAGAAGAGTGAAATGAGGCCAAATACTCTTGACATTTCACTGAGCTACTCTGATATACACACTTGTAGCTGAAGTTAGTGGAGGAACAACTGGCAAAACAAATGGAGTGGTTATAAAAGAAGTTCTGAATATATGTTAATTGTGGCATCATGGGTATCCAATTACCTCCTCAGCTAAACTGTTTTTCAGAGTCTTCTGCAAGATCACTGTTATTCATGAAATTTGAGATGGTTAAGCCATCCCTGCATATTCATTCTTAATTTGTTCCTCTTAGGATCCAAAATATTGAGAAATGTGTTACTAACACTGTACATTTGGAATAAAATCAAGGTGAGTTTCAGTCTACTGCTGTGACCAAATACACCAACAAGGATACTCTACTTTTGCTCACCTGGACAGTTTGTGCTGCACAAACATTCTATAGGCAGTTGGAGGAGAACAGAAGACACTTATGGGAAATCTCGAGAGACTCTGGAGAATTTAGAAAGAAAAGTAAATGTTGCAAATATCTTGAAGCCTGGGAGGTCTCATATTAATTGTAAGAGATAACAATGATCTCTGCATCCAAGTTATGAAACACACCAACAAAATGTGTCCTAAAGCTAGTTAGCTCTGTACCTGCCAACACCACCAACACACAGCACTTACATTTAATTGGTTCCTTCTTCAAAACAGAATCTACATCATTTTACAGTTAGTTCAACACACCAAAGTTGTTTGCTCTTGAAAACTTTACAATTTCTCTTGCAGAGTTTCTTCGTAATTGCAGTTTAAATAGAAAACAAGTGAAAATACAAAGCTTTTAAAATGCTCTGCAGGTGTTACAGCTGTCCTTCAACACACTAACATTAACTAGTAATTTTCACCCATCTAATTAACATGGATATGATGACAAAGACATTCCATGCAAAATGAAACCTAGTTAAGTTTTTTGCTAAATGATGAAGAATTACATGTAGAGAATGTCAGAGGACATAATGTCAGTGCCTTTTGTTAAAGAAATTCAACCTTGCTGCCTCTTCACTCAACTTTGAATTACCTGGTGCAGGCAACTGAAATTCTCAGTCATCTGTTATTGCCACTTATTTTAACAACACCTTCAAAGGGCTCCACAAATCCCAGAGCAACTTCTCATGTACTTCACTTTAGGCCTAACAATGGATGTTAGCAGGTTTGTGCAGTCCAAGCCAGAACGTGGTGCATGATTAAACTCCCTGGTTGTTAAACACTCTCTTGTTCTGGGGTATGTATGTCCATGCCCACTACTTCACTCATCCGTTGGTTACTGCCTGGTGAGAGTGGTAACTGCTGTGAGCTGGTCTGCAGCACCAGCGGAAATGAAAACCTGGGAAGACCAACCAGAAAGAATAGTGTTGTTTGCTGATGGGCAATTCTCACTTACCTCCAAGACAATTCTTGGGTCAAAGTGTGGCATCTTGTGTACAAATACACATGCTCCTTGAATCCATGGTGAAAAAATGCTGCTCCAAGCTGACTTTGCCCACCCTGTGTCTGATGTATTCCAAAATATATCTGAAGAAGTCAAGTCCAGCCAGTACCTGGTAAAGCAAGGAAACAGTCCATGGTCTCTCTTTGGCAGGAATAAGGCAAATATTAAAATAGCAACAAGAGGTGCCAATGAAACAAATCTATCCCTAGTTTTCTTGAACAAATGTCAGTTAGAAAAAGCAGAATTTCTGAGCAGACTAAGTCACAGCTGGTGAGGATCTCATCAGGGCAGACACTGCATTTTTCCAAGCAAAAAATCATGCTGATGGACAAGTTGGCACCACCTCAGAACATGGTGTATGAATACATAAGAGATTGCTGGGCTTTTGTTGAACCCATTTTTAGGGAGGTGGATTTATTTTCTTGTTTACTTCCTCTTAGTTTGGGATTTTATGATTAGTTATTCTTTGCCTGTTAAAGTGAAGTGCACTGCCATGTCAATTTTATAAACAGCACTGCTTTATAAATTGAAAGGTTCTGAACTACTAGCATTTTGTTCCTCCAGGAGCTGTGTCTCATCCAGGCACAAATGAATTCAAAACACTTTAATGCACCGATGTTTTTTTCCCCCCCTTCTATGGCACACGCTTGTGCTGATGCTCAGTTCATGGGCAATCTATTAACTATACACAGTGAAGAATTAAACAAAAACTCAGAGTATGTTTAAAAGAAGTTAGTGACTATATGACTGTTATATTCTCTATAAACTAAGGCAGATCGACACAAAATGCCTTGTTTTATGGAATAAAACCCAACCAAACCACAATTTTTGGCACGTAAAACAACTGCTGTTTTTTTTAACTATTGAAACCAAAGCTTCTAGTAAAAATCCTGTTTCTCTTCCTCCCACTATGTGACCACTTATGGAAATAAGTCTGAAGAGGTATCTGTACCTTCCACTTACTGTGAGGCCAATACCATAGCAGCTTTGGGACTGTTCAGCCATTTTTGGAGATCCTGTAGTTCCACTTGTGAAATAGATAGCCATTGGATCTTGACACTTTGTGGTCACACAGTTGTGATCAGAAGAAGCATTTCTTAAAATAAACAACATCATGAATAGTGTGGTTTGCAAGTGTAACTTACAACGTTTTTGCAAGTATTTAACCAAACCTGTATCAATCAAAAGTGTCATAAAAATTGATATATCTTGGTGTATACCAACATTTCCTATTCAAAACAAATCACTATATTCTTCTGTCATTAATGCTGTGGTGCTCTCGCAGCAGCAGTTACTCACTTCAGGAGATCTTTGAAGTTCAGCCATCCTACTCTGTGGCCCTCTGACACAAGCAGCTTGCACTTCAGAGACTGGCATTCAGCCCCAACTGAGTCTACAGCTGGTGCCACAGAGTCATCAGTGATGATACACTTTGCCTTGGATTTCTGTAGTCGATGAATAATGTCCTTCGCTGTCAACTGTTGTGTGCCAGGAATCAAGACAGTTCCTGAAGGGAAGGGGAATGGAAAATCAGTCTCAGTATGTAAGAGTAACACTTGTACCTACAAGCAGAATTCATCTTATTTTGTTCCTGAGTGGGACAGAGCTGCACGTACTAAAAAAAGGGCTTGGCTCTACTCTTTGATGGATTAATTGCTGTGTAAGGATTAGGACAAGTTACCAGATATGACACTGGATGTGGGACAAGTAACAGAAATCAATAGAATGACTTTCGTTGTTCTGAAAACACTGCTTCTGGAACATGACACCTCTCTGGACTTGACTTCTTTAATTGCCTCACAAGGTATACTGTGGAGGGTTTTCTCACAGAAAAAGGTCATGATTTACTGTCAGTGAACAATCCATGTTGATGAGCCTAATGAGCAA